>OZ020198.1:14273822-14544766 GCA_963971165.1 Philopedon plagiatum | reverse complement strand
TTAGTAAAATCCTAAAATCTGTTTCGTATAAGGCCGTGCGACAATTAATAAAATAAAACGTAAAATGCAACGTGAGGAGAACTTTATACGTGTTCCCGTTACACTGTGCGCTCCCTTTTCATTATGAATTTGTTTTAATTTCTTGCTGTATGTAGGCTGTTGAACGTTTTTGTTCCGACGATCTGAATAATTAACTTACCACCTTAGAATCACAATCCCGCTACGTGTACCACACATCAATGAGATCTTACCCATTTGCGTTCTCGGTTCAGCTCTTAATTAGCGGGCTTATATTAACCTCCTCTACGATGTTTGCCAAGCATTTACAATACCGATTTAGGTGGAAGCCAACCCCTGCTTTTTCAGGGAATACTGATTAAACTTTAAGGAAGAGAGAGTAAATAATTTTTTTTAAGATCAGAGTAAAGTGGAGAGGAAGGAAACTAGTGCAGTTGCGGCATTTTTTATGTTACTACGAGAAAAAAGGGAACTTTTAAGGTAAAAAAGGTAACTTAGAAATAAGTACGGAATTATTATCTGTGCTATATTGCAAAGACATATTTCTTTAGAGTGGTAAGTCCTAGTCTTTGGTCATACTTCCTCCTAATACAAGGTGTCCAGGAATGGCGAATTAAAAATGTTCTTGAAGTCTTAAAAATAATTTATGCAAAAACACACAGAATATATGCGGATTTTATGTTTTAAAAATTATATTGTCGAGATGCCTTCCATTTT
Source organism: Philopedon plagiatum (assembly GCA_963971165.1). Classification (NCBI taxonomy): domain Eukaryota; kingdom Metazoa; phylum Arthropoda; class Insecta; order Coleoptera; family Curculionidae; genus Philopedon; species Philopedon plagiatum. The sequence continues at coordinate 14,544,031 of OZ020198.1, read as the reverse complement.
CGAAAAATACCGAAGAATTCAATCAGAAAACTCATACATCCTTTTTTAAGTATTTTTTATAATTACTTAGTTCATTTTTAACTTAGTTAGTTCGAACTTATTAGATTCTTTGATAACGAGACTAGAGATTAAGTCTCGAAACGTCGGAAAAAAACTATTTTGATCAGATTAGGTTTTAGACAGACTTTATACTACACTAGAGATAGATTAGGGTCAGGCATGCTTTTCATAATTAAAAGTCAGTATTCTAAATGCAGTGACTTTTATTATTTTTTTAAAATAATAATTTTCCGTAGAGTGGCGTAACACCCAAATAATAAATCTTTTTCCACAAAGAATAATAATCCTAAACACATTAGATTTTATTATAGAGCAACAAAATCTTTTGAGAAAACAAATTTGTTGTGTTAAAGTTCATAACACACATATATATATATATATATATATATATATATATATATATATATATATATATATATATATATATATATATATATATATATATATATATATATATATATTATATATATATATATATATATATATATATATATATATATATATATATATATATATATATATATATATATATATATATATTGAAGTAAAAAAATTGTAAAATTGTAGCTTGATACACACTAAACGTAATTACCAGATTGGCAATAATATAATTTTTAAATTAAAAGCGAAACAAAATAATTGATACTTTTTTGGGTAAGCCGTAAGATTACGTTACGTCTTACGTTCAACACTGTCTTTTATGTATTTTTTACTAGCACCATTTTATGTTATATTACAATGTCTCTAACCGAATTGAGGCTTTAAAATAAATGCGCTAATCTTATGCATATGTACCTACATCAAAATTTCAACACATACAACAAATATTTCTTCTATAGCTTCTTTCAAAAGTATTGAATTAAATCCAATAGGATATAAAGCCCATTTTTCATTATTTTACACATTTCATATTATTTTTGTATCAAAATACCTACGCTTACACTGCAGCATATCTGCCCAAAAAATTATTTACGAAAAACTGAATTTTTGTTACCTAAGGGCCTGCAAGTGATAAAGAACCCGTTACACTCAATACTGCGCTTTATCGAGCATATAGAGACACGGGAGATAAATAGATCTGCATATCAATGGCTGTCAGTCTGGAAAGCTACTCTTATGCAAATGTTGCAAAATAACTAAAACCAGTCAAAAGTGAACGCATTACTAACTAAGGACATGGCTAGGTGTCCTTTTAAAATTGGATCTAAATGTTCTGTACATGTTGTCTACAGACATACCCAATACTTTTTCCCTCAAATCGCACATTTTTTTTATTTTAAAAAATGTTCAAATACCGGCCCTTATCCGACGCATCTGAAAAGCCTGACGTCACGGGCTCTAATATTATAAAGAAAAACAAATCATCCAGTCGTGGCATTGCCAAACTTAAATAATATTGTGACATCTCATTTTTTTATCAGTCTTAGTGAAAACCGAAAATAATCAAAAGTATTTTTAATTCCACAGACGGAATTTAAGATTTATCAAAGATGTGTATTTTAATTTAATAGGTGCAAGTTTTTTACTTAATATCGGAAAATATGGAACTCTCGTGAATTCGATTGAAATTGTAACCAGAACAAAATAGGCTATGTTGTACCATTAACACAAAGAATAATCACTTACCTAATACGTTATTTACTAATGAGATGAGCATACTACTAGCTTAAACCTTTTGCCTTTTAAAAAATGTTAAAAATCAAGCAATAAATTGTTTATAATCGAGTTTAAAACATACTTCGTGAAAGTTCTTTCACCGGTGCTTCTAAATTTTACTGCACCACAAAAAATCACCCATTTATTACTTATTTTTTGGTAGGGTTCTGCCCTCGGTATTATTATTCGCATAAACTAACGGTCAATATTATAACTTATAACACAATTTAGGACACTAAAATGCGAAAAATTACAACTTCTTCTGCACACCACATGATTTTTGACAAGCAACTACGAAATACATCTTATTTTTATCTCGCTCTTGCTCGCTGTCTTTGTCCGTCTCTTTCGGTTGTGCTGGAAAGCTGGCCGGAATATCTTTTAACATTAGGGAAAATTTGCAAGAATAAATTGCGGATACGCTAATTAATGAACGATAAAATTTAGAGTGGTATTTTTTAGGCAGAGCTTTTACCTCATTTGCTAAATGAATCTATAAGCCTACCAGAGATTTTAATTTTTAGGTCTTTTTTTTATAAATCATGTCATAGAAACAGCACATTAAATTCTATCGTTTTTGGCTTATCGTTGCTAGTTGCAAAACCTCACTATGAAGTATTTTGGCTTCGCTGTAGTTCGCAGCTTGGCGATTCAAACTGAGAACAGCGTGGCGTCCTCTTCCGGCGATTGGCTAGGGGAATGTTTTCGTTTCGTCCTTGTCTTCATTATCGCATTATTTGGCATCTTTGTCAGTTTTGTCGTCAATTTCTACCCCCGTTAAACATCAGCTGATTGTAGGTGGCTTTATTAATTTGAGTCGCCAATCCTTTTAATTTTCCTTTTAAATTAGTTCCCAGTTTTTTACAACTAACTCTTTGTTTTTCTGTGGTTTTTTAATAGTGCTGTAGTAATAAATACCTTGTGGATTCTTTTAAGCATTGTATTTTATTAGTTAGAGGAATATTTTTTTCATTAATGACAATACCTACGGTGTTGTTAGTATTGTGTAGTGTGTCAAGTTTAATGTAAACATCTTTTTATAGCAAGAGAAGTGAATTTTACAGAGCTTTTACTTTAAAAGTAAAAAAAACATAAGTTTTCAGTTTTTAATGGTAGTGACATACCGTGGAATATTTAAAATTTTGTGTTTGATGCATTATTGGAACTTTTTTAGTGAAGTCAGGCGCCAGTTCCTTGCATTAAATTAATGGCTGTACTGTGTTGTCAATGTTTTTTGGTACCTATATTGATATTTTCAAAAGAAGTGTATTTTAAAGAGATTTTACTACAAAGGTAATAATAACATTATTTCTTATGTTAACTTGTTACATAAAAAATATTGATAGAATTGGCAACGTACTCCGTATCATGTGTTTCTTGCCAGTGACGGGTACCGCTGTTTGAGAAAATTTAAGGGGCGATTATCAACTTATTATTGCGAAGCGCCATTTATGACTATTTTTCTTCAATCTGAATTCATAGGTATAAGAATTCACCAGTTTCAATATATGCAGTGAATTTCATAGCACCCTGTATATAATAATATACTGTAGTATTTTAAATAATTCAATAATTTCTGAAAAAGTATTTTAATTAAAAAAGGACTTTGATTTGCTGGATGCATCTGTTTAAGAGCAAGTCTTTGCAACTCTTGGGAACAGCTTTTATTTCTTCTATTTCTAAACGACTGATTGAGCGTCGAATCCCCATACTGAATGTAATGAGAACATCAAAGACAGGTTTTTATTTACCATTCCCCAAGTTTAGTCAAAATAAATGCATTGTATTTTTCTGTTGCATTTTTATGGAGAGTAAAATCTGTGAAACACAAAAAGTAAATTAAGTTTTGAAAAATGCGCTGACCAGTGAAGACGCATTCAGGAAAGATTTGTCTTAAATATTGCTTTTAACTGTTCGAAGTAGCCAAATATTCTTACTGTAAGTCTAAATGTGACTTAAAATAACAATTATTTTTCGTAATAGTAATATCCAACTAGTTGTGCAAAACACAATCGTTTCTCTTTGGTTGCGAAAACACCAAACAGATTTGTTTCAAGCCTACAAATAACCATTTGTCATAGGGAGGCAGTATTTTATAATGGTTTCCGGTACAATACATTTTAAGTAGATTATTTTTGGACGTATAATTTATTGCTAATCCCATTTTCCCAGAAACTATCATTTATGCCAGGTACGCAGCTAAAAAGTTATTTTTTTTAAGGTTGTGCAAAAACACATTTTAAAAGTTATGTAGTGATCACTGGTCGAGAAGATATATTTACGAACTAATTTTTAAAATATATGTATTTTTTTCAGAAGCAGTCTTTGCATTTGAGCCAGATTTTCAATTTCCCCTGGAAAACCTGACAGTAGCCCAAGGGAGAGATGCAGTATTTACCTGCGTAGTTAACAATTTGGGAGGATACAGGGTGAGTGGGGAATCAGCGCCAGCCAGGGTGTGTATCTTTTCAATTTTTTTACACATGCACCTCCGCATCGGTGGTCACTTAAAATTAAATGTTTATTCGGAACAGTAAAGGATTTAGGACTGCACTTTAATTATTTTGAGACACATACTATTAAAAAAACTTTCCTGAGATTGTACCATAACAGTAGTTCATTAGTCTTCGGAGGTTCTGGGGGGGGGGGGGGGAGTTGCTGTAGATAATGCAACATTAACCCGATTCACTCATATATATATATATATATATATATATATATATATATATATATATATATATATATATATATATATATATATATATAATCAATTAAATATACTTTCAATATTACATTCAATATTTGCTTCGTTTTATTTATATTATGCTAATCATGTTTTTAATAACCGATAAAGTCACTGACATCATCAGTTTTAGAGAAAGCCGTTCAGTGTTTTAAAAAGTTGCCTAAAAACATGACGCAAAATTGATAAAATCAACAATCAATATTTTTATACAATACCAGTAATAAATATATTTAGATAATTTAACAAAAAAATACTCGAGTAATACAGCTTATAGAACATTTGATGTAAACTATTTTTATTTTTTATTTACTGCATATATTGGTCACTAAAATTTACTGTTTCGATAACATTTTTTTATGGGTGGACCAGCACTGAGCACAGAGCACTGAAGCACTGATGCACTGCACTGCACCAGCACTCAGCACTGAGCACGTAATTAACGAAGCACCACTGCACTTAATTAAGTTAGACTTTAGTACTATCATATTGTCAAATCTTTCTTTTAAAAAAGTGGGCGATGAATAAGTACAAACAGCAAATCATACAGCTATAATTGTAAAATACATATATAAAGGTATATCATACAATTGTTAGTTAAATATAAAAAGGTGTATCATACAACTATAGGTTGTGAAAATAAATATGAAAAGATATATCATACAACTATAAGTTGTGAGCATAAACCGGAGCATTATGCACAATCAAGTAACTATACAGAGGCAAGCTGATACCGATCAACGGCTTTTTAAGTTTTTACAAGTCATACTGACAGAAAATAGTTGTAGTTTAAATAACATGTATTCTTGTTTGGTAGATTACCCTATTGAACGTCTTTGCAAAACACAACATCTGCTATGTTTTGGAAAATTGAAATTAAAGAAACAGTTCCAAACTTGTATATAGAAACCCTAAAACTAAAAAGTACAGATATCTTCATCATTTTCTATACATTTTTTAAATAAGACCTGCATATAAACCTGAACTCAATTATATAAAATGTCAGTTGGTATATTTGTTATCTCTGCACAAACTGACAGTCAGTTTTGACCTGGTAAAAATTTCTGCATGTTATTTATGGAATATTGTATAAATCACATTACTATTTTTCCAATCTTATCAAATACGCTGCTTTAAAACTTATAAGTAATAATATAAATAATAAATATCTAATGGGTACTGTATATTATGTAGGTACTGTAAATTATATTGCAAGGTAATCAGCCAAAATAATTTTAAATTGTAGAGACAAGATCCATGGTCACATTATAATGAAATCTGTACGTGGGGTCATAAAACTATATCGGCAAATATTTTGAGGGATTATATTTTATGATTTTTAAAAATGCCGGCAACGAAATATTATTTTTTGTGTTGACTGTTATTAAGGCTATACTAGCATTAAATTTCTAGGATGTAAATTTCAGAGGTCTTTAGTAATGTCATTATATGACATTTTTTAAATTACATAATTTTATGTTGTATTTGTAACAAGTCCTAAAACCAACTTTAATGATGTCTTACAGTAGACTTCCAAATATTCTGGTACTCCTTAAGAGGCCAAAAAAGTGCAAAAAGACGGAACTAGGAAACTAACTGAAGCCTTTTTGGAATTATTTAAATTACCATTTTCAAATTTCAAAACCATAAACTTTGAAAGTTGTATTTAACAATGTGAAAGAAAATAAGATACCTATTATCTTAAGTTTTAAAAAGCTTTTCTTGTGCTTATAAAAACTTGAAAATAATTAAGGAATGAAATAAGTATACAGAAAAGTTTTAAAGAGTTTAAAATTAAATATTGCTGCATGGAACGTTTTATGTGTAAATAATTTTTAAATAGCAGTATTTTAAATAGGTGTAGGAATACAGTGTCTTGTAACATTTTGTTTTAAAAAAGTTTTATGATCTGAAAATATGTTAATTTTTCTTTGAAGTGCTATTACTGTACTTTTTTTTCTTGTAGGGGACGGGATTAGCACCAACTGGGGTAAGTTTACCCTATAGTATATACATTATAGCAATTAAAAATAGTTAAAAACGTTTAGAATTTTAGTAAATAAAATTTATTTCCGGTTTCTTTTCTGTCATAAATAAGTATTTTATACCGCATTTTGATTTAAATATTTCATAACAACACAGAAATACCTAAAACGAGCATCGCACAAAACTAATCATGTTCGATTAGTTTTTAATACCAAGAACTTCTTAAGTAAATTTAGTCCAACAAAATAAGTTGTTTACCTATTGTTTGTGTCTCCGAGTAAAAAACTTTTCTAATTTAAGCAATATTGCTTGCTATCATAATTTACCGAATCACTGATTTAAATAACAAAAAGTTAAGACTACCGTCATTGTAAAAAAGACAATTTTTTAAATCAGATTGCCGTTCAAGTCTAGGTTATCTCGGGTTTTTTAAATATCAATTTAAACTGTTCACAGCTCATTAAGTTTCAATTTTACAGCTATTGTCCCATCTGGGATATAGCCTAGGGTAGCATGCCGCTGAAATCTGAGCTCGCTGCGCGCGTGTACACCACACTGCTCGTCTCACAATTGTTTTAAAGGAATTTTCTTCCAAATTTAACTTTTTTTCCGTATTTTGTATAAAAGGAAATTTAAATTTAAGTTAATAAGATTTAATTTAGATAAGCGAAATAAGTAAATACTAAATAAAGTACCATGTTGGGCGTCGCAAGGAATAGAACTGAATTATTTTTGTTCGTAGCTGTACATAGGAATGCAGCCATTATTAAAGTTTTACCCAGGCGTGGAGCTTGGAAGAGCACAGGACAGTTAACTTATCAAGTTTTGTTTTCACCGTTACAAATCAAAGAATTTAAAGATTAGAACCGTAAAATACCGTCAAGTTAATTACAAAAACTTATTTACATTTTTACCAATCTCTGGAGTGCTTTGAATTTCATTAAAATTTCGATCATCTTTCTATCAAAGGAATGATCTATATTCTGCAATAATGATTCTCTGAAAAAGTAGAATAAAATTATTATGACATCACTTATCAGACACTCCCTAATTTTTGTTCCCACCCAAATGTCTTGTCACCCCAATTAACAGTTCGCCTATTAAATTAAGGCTCTATGGACACTTTGAAATCCCTTTTCCCTTGTTTCAGTGTTTTAGCCCTTATTTTTTAATGATTTCCCATGATTTAAAAAAAAATAATTACTAGCAATCCCTTTGCAGCTTTAGTAGCGTAGTGTTTGATTTGAAGAAATTTTTTTTGGTAGGTTATTAGTAGAGGAATAACACTTAAAGCACCGGCTAAATGTGATACCTAATACACCTTATACTAAACTTATGATATACATATCCGGAAAATACTGACGTCAAAATAGGTCGATTTAAGCCAACTTAGTTATGTCCGAAATTGCTTGGTTTAGCCGGTAGAAGGAGTGAAAGATTAAAAAACTGTTTGGTGTTTTGCAAATTTCTTAATCTATCTGGAATAACATTAGGATCAATAAGGTAGCGATCACTAATACCTGTCCAAACATTTATTTTAAATTGATGCTGATGGTGTGCAACGTTAGTGGCATATGGATTTTCATCCGTATAAATAGGGTAGTTGTGCAGGTTGGTGACTCCTGATCTTGTAACGGACGCCTCATCAGTAAACAAAATTTTTCTACAAAAATTTGTGTCACGGATTCTCATGGGGTCAATCGGAAAAAGCTCCTGTACTTTTTGCAAGTGATATGGATGTGACAACTGTTCATTTATAATACAATTTATAATAGTTTTAGGAACCTCCAACTTATGTTTTGCGCGGCGGATACTGATACTTGGTTCTTCTTCAACTCTTTCCAGAATTTGCTCTTCTTTTTCGACAGTTCAAGTTGTTCGCATACCACCCCTACCTTCAAATTTTCTCTTAAAGCTTCCCGTTTCCCAAAAATGACGCTCGATATTGGTAAATGTCTGTTGGATAGGAAATCTCTCCATGAAAACCCTAACACTTCGACCGAGCCATAGCAACAAAGTCACTCGAAAGCTACTTTTTTATTACAGTTAATAGGTGTATGCAGGTAATTAAAAAGTTTTTTTCGGGCAAAACCGCTCATCTAACGAAAATTTATTAAGAGGTAAAAAAGCTTCCAAATACACCCGTTTACCCACCAAAAATACCTGGATTGTCATAACTTTGATGACATAAGAAATCAGAAGGAATGTTTACTTTTACAACACTTCCGCTTATTTATAGCCGGTAACTATACTACTAGAAATCGTCATTTTTTAGTGGTAGACTATACACCAAAAATTATTAAAATCCATTGGCACGTTTTCAAGAAATTTGGGACTAACCAAAAACTTTTTTAATCTTTGACGGCTAAACGAAGCAATTTCGGATATAACTAAGTTGGCTTAAATCGACTTATTTTGGCCTCAGGAGTCTGTTATCAAACGTTGTACACGTATTTAGCGGGCACCCTGTATATACATACATATATACAAAAATTAAAGGAAAATCTGTGGTCATTGTCAAAAAATTTAGTTTCTGTAACTGCCTAATATAAAAAGAAGCTTAGAAAAAATGATATTTAAAAAAATAAGACATATGCCCCATTCTCCATAATATCTCGATTCAATTACTGTTAAATTAATTATGATGACCCTCTGTTACAGCCATATTGTCATCTGCTAGTTCGTATACGTTAGAAATGATGGCACACAGAGAGAAAATTTGAATACATTTTAAAATCCATTGCGTAAAAGGCACTTTAAACTTTATTAATTATATACGGCGAAAATCAAAAAGGTAAAAGGCTCATGCATATTTCGACATGTTCACGTTTTATCCCCGCATGTAAGAATGTCGTCGGTGGGGCTAGCAGCATCGAAGGTGAATAATGGTAATCTTGTTTACATATGAAAGCTATGTCGGCAGTCCCGTGTCGCTAGACCCAAAGCTCGGCCTTCGTGCCCGTCATATACAGATGATGCGATACAGCTACCTTGCGGCAGAGATAAGATCATTTCCACCTCTTCTACCGCTTCTTTACTGTTATTTTTGGCTTTGCCGGAAACCGTATTAAAATTACAAGCAAACTTGTAAAATATTGATAAAGGCGAAGGAGACATTTTAGTTCGTACTATACCCGGTGCTGCAATATTTCGACCGACTCATTTTTACAGGTGATTCTATCTAAAGGCAAGAGAAAAAGTTCCTAATAACACAGGTCCGAAAATCCTTCGTTTACAAAATACAGAGTGGCGCAAGTGATCGAAAATATAAATCGGGTACAGGTTGAGTTTTTTAAAATGTTACGAAGGCGATAACTCTAAAACGGTTTAAAATATTTTCGTGAAATGGGGGACATTTTTAAACATATTTTTGACATTTACCCCCTCTCTCTCTATTTTGAAGGGTGGGGGTAACTTTGAAATTTTAAACGGGATGATGTATTTTTGCTTATAAAATTCGATTCTACGTAAAAAAACTACGTATGTGTACAAAAAAAAATATTTGCTCTTTCGGTTACGGAATGATGGTTAAGTAAATTTTGATTGAATTTAAAAAATTAATAAATCTTACGAATAAATAAAGTTCACTTATTTTAGAATTATTATTCGTTTCCATGGAAATGCGATATTTTTACATAAGTTAGTTGAGAATTTTGAGGTTTAAACGATTATTTCTCAGTTTATTGCTCAATTAAAGATGGAAGCGAATTTTAATGTGCTCCACCCCATAGGTCCGTAATCATTTGAATGAAACATTTGAAAACAGGTGGATTGGACGAGCTGGTTCCCGGATTGGACCCCCCTTGACTTTTTTTGTGGTGTTTTATAAAGGACAAAGTGATGACTACTGCACCTACAGCTTTAGATGATGTGATAGACTGAATCCGCTTTACCTGCTTATTAGTGGCACCTGAAATATTACAGCGGGTACAAAATTCATTTAGAAAATGAGTGAGAAAGTGTTTGGAAGTTGAAGGGGAACACTTCAAGCAACTTCACAAGCATGACAGACTATAAATAAAGTGAAATTAAATTGTAAATATGTATTTTTATTTTATAACCTAACAAATCATAACTGTGTAACCGAAAGAGCAAATAAAAAAATTGTTCACATACGTAGTTTTTCACGTAGATTCGAATTTTATAAACGAAAGTACATCATCCCATTTAAAATTGCAAAGTTACCCCCCATCCCTCAAAATAGAGAAAGGGGGTAAATGTCAAAAATATGTCCCCCATCTCCCTATTAACTCACTAAAAACGCACCCTGTATAAAAAAATCTCACTCCTTGTTACTTTTTTTTATTGTAAGACACGCGTTGTTGGATTTCTTGTAAAATGTTGTGTGATAACCTGTCAATTTTTCAAAATTTTTCCAAGTTTGATATATGCATATGTAACAGGCTAAATATGTTTTTTATTACACTTGAGAAATGTAAGTAATTAACGTAACAACAAACTTATCCAAAAGAGACGTGGTATATCATACCTGGCAGCATTGTGCTAAGTTGATAGTTTTTATAATAACCAATATTATAACTTTACAGTTCTGCAAAACTATACAGAGGCCTGACAGAATTTTCAAAAACTTAAAATTATTTAAAACAAATCACGACTTTTACGTTCAGATTCACTAAGAAGGTTTACGATTTAGTACTGGTTTAAAATAAGATCTTAGAGTTGATCAGTTATGCTTGGATAGGTTTTTGTCCTGTCATTGTTAATAAGTAGTCTTAAACTTTAGAATTATTCTGATATTTCAGCGGTTTGATTGGTTTCCAAATGGTTTTCATCTTGGAACGAGTTGGTGTAATGAATTTAGTTCTATTATTGTCGGAAGTACTTACTAAAATTGCCCTTTTCTTTAAAAATTTGCGAAAAAGCTCAGAAATAAATTCATAGTATAAAACTTAGTTGTCTTATTTTTACACTTGTCAGTTTAAAACTCTTGGTTGTCAAAATAAAGCGGACTAGCGTTGGAGAATCTGGCTGTTAATGTCTACTTGTTCACGACAATAAATATTTTTAATGCTGTGCTCACCTTAGTATTCTAAAAATATACGTTAAACAGATAAAATTTAAGCACGTTAATGATAAAATGGAGCTTTTAACTTCATTATAAACTTGTTGAAAATTGAGAAACAGTGGTGTCGGGACTTCATTTCGGTTGTCGGTCCCTCGTAAAGTCCTGGTTCGCTTCAATGCTCCACAAATTAATAAGCTGTTAGCAAATCTTTAATATTTCCTTACATTCTGAAAATGAAAGTTATATACGACAAGTTAGTTTTGATTAATGGTTTTATGTCTTTGCGTTTTGCTCTATATATATTTTTTTGTATTTGTAACACTTGAAAGAAAGATTTGACAAAATAAACTTGAGCTAATGTTAACTATGTATATTTTAAAATTACAATATACAACAAAACTACAGGGTACATCACTGTAATTGCTTAAGGAGTACATGAATTTTATTTTGTTGAGTGGTACAAAAATGTATAAGCACTTCTAGTACGCCTAAAGTCTTCATAAGATACACCAATGGATAATAAATTTTTAACAAGCGACTAGAGCACGTTAATATAAGTCTCAGATTTTCTTTAATAACTGAGCAGCCATGTACCCTGTGTTTATATATTAAAATTCGAATGGAACACATAGGATATACAGGGTTTTCATTTACGTGGTGACATCTAGATTACAATTTTGTCAATTCGGAAAGCCTTCAACATGAATTCCAAAAGATTTATAATGGTAACTGCTACGAAAGTGAATAATATTACCTTATTTATAAGCCCATTGTCTTTTTTCCTGTATTTACATGATCACACGAAACTGACGTTAATAGAAAAAAAATTGAAAACAGGTCCTGTAACAAAATTCTGAAGATCCTTTAAGGCATGAATAATAAAAGGAATTGTTAAAACTTTTTCCTTTGCAATTTTAATAACCATCATTGTAACTCAGCGAACTAATATTTTACAATTATTTTTGTCTAAGAAAATGGCTAAAACAAAAAATTATAAAAAGCTTGCTTATAGTCTAGGAGCCAGGGGGTTGTTCGTGGCCGATTAAGATCCGCGAGAGCACTACGGTATGTATTTTGATCTGCTAATTATGAATTTCAAGGGTGCTTGGCCGGAAACTTCCTAGATTAATTGATGTCAACAATTTAATTGTTTAAAACGCTATAACTTCTAAATTAAAAGAGATTCAGATATTTTTTCAAATATTTTTGTATTCCTTTTTCAAAAACAAATACAAATTTTTTTGATATTGTTGATTTCGTGCAAGAACTCGGCAATGGACGCCGCGCCCACTATTTTGAGCCGGTGTTGACAATATTTCGGCTTTTGTTCAACATTTTCATACTCACGACCTCTTTCATAAAATAAACTTACAGTATGTCTGGTTTCCTCTTTCTTAATTCTGCTGATAAGAGTAGAAAACTTTCGCGAAAAGGTAAGGTAAGCCTTAAACGCTCAATCCACACATTTTTTGATAAATTTTTGCCATGGTAAACAATTTTAAAGTCCTTATGTATAAAAATTTACTACATATTTATGAAAATAAAGAAATTTTTATTTTTATTACATAATACAGGTTGAAGAATATTTAGTAATAGTTTGGAAAAGAACAACACTTTGTAAAACATTCAATGAGTTGCGAGTTTGGTCGAATCCATGCCAAGAATTGAAGAATTGCCACCAACCAGTAATTCTTTAAGATTTCGTATTTTAGCATTTTATATAGTTTATTATCAAACTCAGTGTTTTAATGAAAATCTTGCTTTACTAAACCCTGAACTGTTTGGCTTGGAAGTGCAAGATGACTTACTGATGCTAAATCAATATATTGATACCACCACCAGACGAATTAGTCTCTAACTGTACTTGTCAAGTATGCTCTACGAAATCTTGTACACGGAAAAAAATCTATCATATATTGAATTGAATACCAATTCGATCAATGACACACTCTATTCCGTATTGCACAATACAAATTTGGTTTCTTTCAATGACCAGTTTATCATTGTTAACCAACAAGTTATAGGATTGCTTGAAATATAAGGTTTGATTGGTTTTTAATAGGTCGTTTAAATATAACAATTATTTGATGCAGTAATACCCTATTCTAAATTCAATACAAAATATATCATCATTGGTTTTCGTAAAAATTTATTTGTAAGAATATACAGCTTATTTAATCGAAATTCTTATGATTATTGTTTGAATTACAGCAGTAATTAATTTAATGTAACTTCTAATAGAAAAAATATTTTTGTTTAAAAATCATATGTGTTTTGAAGAACAATGCACTCTTATTTAATATAATGAATAATTTCTATTACATTAATTATACTTATATTTAAAACAAATAAAATACGTTTTATTATTTTAAAATTATTTTTATTCACCTACTCCGTATTATTAAACAAACATACATTGTTTAGACATTCTGTAAACATTTGAATATATAAAAGGTTGCCATTTTATTAACACCAGTTTTTAACGCGAACGCGGTAAACTTTGTGAATTATTTATTTCACTCAAAATATAGGATCTGCTTCTTTGCAAAATTTCTGGCTTGTATGGGTACAGTATTATATTTTCTTTAACGTACAGGATGCAAGATGGGACAAATTTGACGCTGCATTCGAACCTCCGAAACTTATAGGTAGATTTGGTGGAAACCATGTCTTAAAAATACAAATACAACAATAAACTTGCGATCATATTTAATGTTAACAGTTTTTTAACAATACATATCGGCTTAGTAAACGGTCTTATAATAGACTAACCAAGAGAGATTAACAAATAAAAAACAAACTTATTATTGCAAAGCTTTTTAGATTTGTTTTGCTTATCATAAAACACTGAAATGAGTTGCTGCAGTCCCCAGATTGCAAAAGATGTTATTTTTGGCTTACCTATGACGCAATAAACAAACAGGCTGCAAGCTTAAACGACTGTTCAACGATCAAATACCAACAGCATAATTCTAATCCATCTAAAGGGCGTCCGCGAGCAATAGAAGTAAAATTTCAGCCAACGACAGAACCCATCGAATTAATATTTTTTATTATTTCTCTAATACCTTATATGTTTTATAGGAGTGTTTATTTTATTTAAAATGATATAAGGATTATTCTCTTAATTTTTAGATTTTCTATTTAAACAGTAGTTCTTGTTTGTTTAGTCAAATGTATTGTAATTTAAATCACACCGCCTACAAACACCTATTTTTCGCCCAATTATATTTAAGCATTCTCATCAAATAAACTGCTGGCCACTTGAACTTACACACAGAGATTTTTAGGCAAAATTTAAAGTTCAATATTTTCAACAGGAATGCAAATTTTTGAACGCGTCTTGCAGATTTTAAGAGCTAGTTTTTTTCGGATTAAGCTGCATGACGTATATTTATCGTAGGACCAGAGGTTTATTATATACGGGGTGATCAATGAAGTCATGCAAAAAATCAAAAAGTTTGTATGAGTGAAATTTCCGCAAAAAATTTTTTTGGTCGTTGCAATATGGTTCGTTACTAAGGTAACATCAATATCTCTAGACGTTTTTGTCACTTTTTGGATTAAGGCCCTTAGGGCTTGTACACACTATTAAACATAAAATTTTGGGTAGCAAAATTTTTAAAATGCTATAACTTGACATTGGATTGATTGTTCTGGATGATTTTTACGGATTTGGAATCCTTATTTCACGTAGATTTTCTATAATCTAAGTATTTTATTTATGGGTTGAAATATACAGGTTGAAATTTATTTTTACAATAACTTAAATAATGCCTAACCTTAGAGCGCGTCGTACCCTACGTTTTTGTCTATTATCGACCCGGTATAATGTGTAAATTTCAACCCCCAAATAAAATGCTTAGATTATAGAAAATCTACGTGAAATAAGGATTCTAAATCCGTAAAAATCATCAAGAACCGTCAATCCAATGTCGTTATAGCATTTTAAAAATTTTGCTACCCAAATTTAATGTTTAGTAGTGTGTACAAGACCTATGGGCCTTAATCCAAAAAGTGACAAAAACGTCTAGAGATATTGATGTTAACTTAGTAACGAACCATATTGCAACGACCAAAAAAATTTTTTGCGGAAATTTCACCCATACAAACTTTTTGATTTTTTGGATGACTTCATTGATCACCCCGTATATAATAAACCTCTGGTCCTACGATAAATATACGTCATGCAGCTTAATCCGAAAAAAACTAGCTCGTAAAATCTGCAAGACGCGTTCAAAAATTTGCATTCCTGTTGAAAATATTGAACTTTAAATTTTGCCTAAAAATCTCTATGTGTAAGTTCGAGTGGCCAGCAGTTTAGTTTAATTTTTAGCTCAAACAGTTTTACACTCTATGGAATAATAGAAATTTATTAGTTTCCAGTAGTATTTTGGTCATTGAAAAAAAGGTAATATAGTTTTTAAAGAAGTAGGAATACTTTTGAACTCTACTAATAAGTCTATATTTAAAGAAATATTTTTTTTTGGATTATTTCAATAACGTTTTGTTGAGACAATATTAACTTTAATATAACTAATGAGACAGTGGTCAAAAATAATACGATTATTGAAAATAGAATAGAAGTCATTTCTGTGTAGATGCGCATGTGCTGGCATAGCATGCTGTTTATTTTGCAATTGAAAAAAGTATGGTTTTTGTAAGAATATTAAGCCAGATGATGTAGTAGAAAATGAAGAAATATAAAGACATTTTCTCTTATTTTAAAAAATTAGACGTTTTATTTTTTATCTTATAGAAGTACTTGTTGTTATTATTAATTATATTTAAATTTAAAACTGTACATACCCCAAATGTATTTTATGCAATAGGTGTATGATTTATATTTGAAACAAGAGGTCGTAAGTACGAAAATGTCGAACAAAAGTCCAGATATTGTCCACACAGGCTCAAAATAATGAATGCCGTGCTGCGCCGCGTTCCAGTGCTGGGTCTTTGCACAAAAATATCTCCTGACGTAATCGCTGTATCAAACAACAAAGTATTTGAAAAAATTTCTTAAATTGTTAATAACAATTAATCTAGGCATTTTTCGGGTAAGCACCCTCGAAATTCGTAAGCAGCAAAATACATAAAAAAAATCTTGTGCTCCAATTCATTTAAAACTTTAAATTAATTTTAATCCATTTGAAGGCGGCACGTGCCAGTATATGAAATGTTTTTCTACCTATTTTAATGTACTCCCTGTGTTCAGAATTAATGAAAACCCTGAACATTTCCATTTCTAGGTAATAGTATTTAACTCACTGTAAACTTTGAATGTTCCAGTACTTAGCAATAATTGACACATTCACCGTATTCCGGCAAAGCTTATTTACCACAAATGTTTCTGTTCAATTGCGACACAGGTTGCCTGGATTAAAGCGGACACCAAGGCGATATTAGCGATACATGAGAGCGTCATAACGAATAACGCCAGATTGTCTGTAACACACAACGACTTTAACACATGGACTCTCAACATTAGAAACGTTAAGAGGGAAGATCGAGGACAATACATGTGCCAAGTTAATACAGATCCTATGAAAATGCAGGTAAGATACCTATCAATACATCATACTCTATCTTTTAAAACCTCTTTTATTTTTTTTTATTTCTCAAATATGGTTACGATCTATTCAGAGACTAATAATTCTATTAATACTATACTAAGGTCTTAAATTAAGGCACATTTCTTCTTGTACACTATACACTCGTGTTGCAAATATCCGTATTCTTTATATATCCGAATAATACGGAATCGGAATCAACTAATATCCGTATCCATCATCCGAATACGTATCCTTTTCTTGCACGGCGCGAAAGCGGTTCCGAAACATGGTACATATATACGGAATTATTTCGGATACGGGTAAATAGGTGGATGCGGTATCATATGATTCGAAGTCGAAGGTTAGGGATAGTAAGGCACCGTCTTTCGTTTTCGTTTGAATTCGGTTCGGGTGAGGCGGGCCAACTTTAACCAATGGGTCTCATCCCATATGATACTCGATACCCCGGTAAGTATGCTATCTTTTTTTAGGAAATGTCATTAGAAAGAGAAAGCATAAGATCAAATATGGCAAATCGCAGACCGTGTTGTTCGCTTACACTCGATCCCTAAATCTATGGTTCTCACACATAATAATTCCGTTTTTTTTCAATTAAATATTATAACTGCAAGTTTTCTTACAGACCGCATTTTTGGAAGTTGTCATACCCCCCGACATAATCTACGAAGAAACTTCTGGGGACATGATGGTACCAGAAGGTGGATCGGCAAAACTCGTATGCAAAGCCAGAGGATATCCCAAACCCAAAATTGTCTGGCGAAGAGAAGATGGGGGATCTATTCTATCTCGTGGAATTCATGGTGGAAAAAAGGAACGATTACTATCAGTAGAGGGTGAGGTTCTAAGCCTGACGAAAGTGACCAGATCAGAGATGGGTGCCTATTTATGTATAGCTGCCAATGGGGTACCACCATCTGTTAGTAAACGGATGATGTTGCACGTCCACTGTAAGTAGTTTCTTATATAAGTAGGTTTCTTTCAGAGTCCTTTAAGTATTTTCGCTAATTTAAATATCAATCATAAGTAACGTTGTTATTCTTTGTTCGGTAATTGTCGTCTACTTCGTTAATAGGCATGTGATCAGGCTTGCCAGATTGGGTGATTTTTTGCAAATTTGAGGAAAAATCACGTGAAAATTTGGGGAAATAAAATACGTGGAGGAATATTTGGCGATTTTTTTCATGCCCATGACACCAGTTAGAGAAATCAAAAATTGTCTTATGTGTGAAATAAAAACAAAAAAAAAACAACATTTGAAATCAATGAGTTCAACCCTACTTAATTGTCTTTAAAAATATTACATTTTTTTGTCTAATATTTACTTGAAACATCTCATAAGCATCAACCCATTATAATTGCCCTAATGCCAAATGGTACAAACAAACGATCATTTTAATAAGACATTAATACAATAGATTAAACAGGCAAACTGAATATATAAAATCTCGTCACATAATGAATGTTAAGAGTACTTATGCATTCAGTTTAGCATGAAATTGGAAAGCAATAATTGGCATTTATTTCCCTTAAATAAAAATGGGGTTTTGAAGTGTAATTTCATAATTCATTTACATCCACTTTGGTAAATCAGTTATAAAACCTTCACAATGGCCCGGGGCGATTGTTTTTAATTCATGTGTCATTTGCCAAAATAGCAGACGCGTTGGGTCAAACAACAGCAGTCTACAATGAATGGCAAAACACGGCTGGTAACAGCACAACAGATTATAAATCCATCATTACGATATAATATTTGTGTCTATTTTAATTATTGTCCATGTTTCTGTTTGCCACACGACACCGAGGTTAGAATTAATGTGATGTACCTTTTGTTTGTAACTGTCATAATAAGTGACTTGATATATTACGAACGTGTTTTTCTGTCCTTACGAACTTAAAAAAATACACGAAATGCGTAAATTCTGGAAAATTCTAGTGCTTTTCGTCACATACACACAGAAAAATAATTCTATAGTAAAGAATAAAAAACTCTACTTAAGTAAACAGTAAAGATCATCTAACTGCGAACATAGGAATCTTCAGGACGAATTTGTCGGTGGTTTGAGCTCTGCCCGATCGCAGCAGTATCACTTGTGTTCCCGCTTCCCGCTATCGCAGATTTCGTCGAGCCGCCAGCAGCCGTCATTTAGTGAAGTCATCAGCCAGAGCCTATATACTTTCCCGCGTTTCTACACATAATCCAAATCCACTAGATCATTTTCTGACCACCCATGCAGAGCCATACTTCATCTGTATGCGCTCCCCTTGGTCGTTCAGATCATGGTCTCATTACCGTCTCTTGTCCCATACATCCCAAGTTCGTTGAAATCATGCCAGAACGCACGGTCTGACACTACAATTCTGCCGACTGGGATGGTCTTCGAAACTTCTTCTCTGCTTTCCCTTGGAACCCTGTCTGTTTTTTCACTCCCGATCCCTCCGAAATTTGCTCTCATATCACATATATCATTCAAGCAGGTATTGAAAGTTTCATTCCACATACCCGCAAAAAACCTAAACTCCGCCTCCAAAAGCCATGGTTCTCCAAGGCCTGTGATCGTCAAACTTTCAACGAGGCAAGAAATCAATACAACCAAACTATGTTTAAGTCCAGAACTGCTTTTAACAACCGCATAAAAGATGAAGTGCTTTCCTGTCCCAAGGGCAGCAAATCTTTCTGGTCACTTGCCAAAAAAATTAGTCAAAACTTCTGTAGAAGCACTTTTCCTCCCCTGACCTCTGACAATGACATTATCTCCACCTCTAAGGGGAAAGCTGAACTATTTGCCAAACAATTCGCTGCCAATTCTACCCTAATCCCTCCCGCCAATTTCGCTCTTCCAACCGCTACGTCTGTACCCCATAAAATGCCCGACATAATACTTAAGATCAAGCAAGTTCAAAAAATTCTTCTATTCCTCTACACCAAAAAGTCTTCCGGTCTGGATGGGATACCAGCAATTGTTCTAAAAAAATGCGCTCCAGAACTTGCACCCATCTTAACTCGTCTTTTGCAGATCTCTTATGACAAGGGTAGCTTCCCAGATAGCTGGAAGACTGATCGTGTGCAGCCTGTCCCGAAGAAAGGTTCCAAGTCTCTTCCATCCAATCTCTTCTCTCCGTTGTCAGCAAAGTTGTGGAGAAACCGATCAATTCCAAATTCTAAAATATCTGGAAAAACACAAAATCATCCATGGCAGACAGTACGGATTTGGTCACCAAAGGTCCACAGCTGATCTCCTTAGCTTTGTCACACATAACTGGAACAGGTCTCTCGATTTCCAGCCCCCGTGCTGTGTTGCTAGATCATTTACTTCATGGCTCCCTTGTTAAAGACGGCTGTGGCTGTAAGCTCTTGTATTAAGACGAAACGCTTTCTGATTTTTTAAATAAATTAAATACTACGGTGAAGTTAAGCTTTTTCTTATATTTATTTTCTTGGGAAGCCCATGACTTACATAATAATATATCAAATTCATGCCGTGATTAGGGCTCACTGGCGGGGGGGGGGGTCGAGACTCGGGTAAAAGGATTAACCTCACCCCACCCAAACAAAGTGCTTAGTTACAACTTCGAGCGTACACTGTCTTGTGGAAATGACATATTTGCAGGATATGTTAAAATCATGCCAAGAATTAAATTTTCTTGTGATACTTGGTTGACAGAGAAAAAGTGACGTTGGTACTCTCGCTCTAAATTTTATCACCATACAATGGAAATGAGTTACGAAGCTGCTTAGCTTTTGAGGCGAAGTGTTAACAAACCTTGCTGGAGTGCGTTCTACCAGGATTCTAGTTAATAGATTTCCCGTTTGCGTACATCTATGTGTTTTTTGTCACTCCAAAGAAGGGTTTAGGTCCGCTAGATGGAGCGCTAGCTAGCGCTTTCGCTAGCGAGGATATCAGCTATCTAGCTGCCTTCTATGCCTTCGTGCATAGTTAAATATTAACTTGAATTAAGGACTCGATGTTCTTCGAAAACCCTTTCAAGATGTAAATTCCAATTTACCGCCCAGTCAAGGAAAATTAAAATAAAATTCTCGAAATTCTGTCCAAGCTCCACGTGTTGTTTTTGAAGATGAAATGTTTAGAACTTGCCGGAAATCCTAAAATAATTACTTAATTGATTTCTACGTTTTTGGTAAGCAAATTTAATATCTAAAAATATAATTTGTTTGTTCCCTTGTCCCTTTTTTGTCGGTTTTAATCCTAAAAGTTGCCAACACGACATACTCATAACACACATTATATAATTATGTTTTTTTTTCTGATGCCGGTTTTCCGCAGGCATTATTCAGACTTGCTTTGCGTTATTTTTAAATGATGAAACATTTACAAGCAGAAATGGGAGAATGTAAAAATAGGTATATTTCTGTTTTTAGTATTGTTGCTAGTGTGACATATTAACCGAATTTTTAAGTGGGTATATTATGTATACCAGTCGTGGTAAAGAAAGCGTGCATTGAATTCACTGTCTATTTCCTTTTTTTAAATAGGCTTCCTTAGGAAACTAACACCAAGGGTGTACATATTCTATATCTAGGGCTCTCATTATAAGCTTTTCATTCCAAGGAAGTAAGTGATGATAAGGTGCACGATGTTTCCGGACGATATCGTAATATGTAGCACCAGCAGAGAATACGTTGACAAGGAAGTAAAGAGGATAGGTGAGGGAGATCCCTAGAAAATGGACGCCCAAAAATTAGTAGGAAGAAAATTGAGTACATGAAGTTTAACGAAGAAGAAAAAGCAGAAGCGAGGATGCGAGAAGAAAAGCTAAATAAAGGAAAACATTTTAAAGACCTAGGCCTTATTATCACAGACCATGGTACGAATCACAAATTGGAAGAAAACCTCTTGTGAAACAGTTTTTTTATCTGAGACAGCCCACGTAGACTTCAAACCTAAGTATTAACGTACCGTGGGCGTCTGAAGAGAAGGGAAATGGAGCCTATTGACATGGGATTTAAATTTGCTCCATAATCTAGAGAACCTACGTATGAATGAGAGAGAAAAGTGGGAAGTTCTAGGCTTTTGCAGCTGGACAGTAAATGGATGCATACGTAACGCGCCTCTTGTTGTTCTGTTAGAAACAGTCAAGGAGAAATTAAAGCGGCTAGTTCTTCAGAGCAAAATCCATGGAAGTATCAATAGAAAAGAGATAAATCCCCAACAGCGCTGCGATGAGCGAGAGAAGGGAGTTTTCTTCTGAGGACTGGGTCATTGATGAGTCGAATGGCTCTCTTTTGGATAAAGTCAAGGATGTTAAGTGTCGAAGATGATGCCGCTCCCCAGATGTGGGAACAATACTCTAGGTTATGTCTTATTTGGGAAACATAGAGAGTGTGTTAGTTGGAAGGAGAGAAGTATTTTCTGACTCGAAAGAGAAAATCAAGCTTTTTAGCTGCTGATGTGGCTATTGAAATAATGTATTTGTGCCAGCTGAGATCGCATTCCAAAGCGATATCAACAAGATCGAACGTTTCATTGCTCTGTGGGGCTTGGTCATTCGTGTGAATGGGGTAATTTGTTTTTGGAGACGTTGAACTGAACAAGGTTTTTGGCACCCCACTTACCCAGTCTAAGATTAATTGAAGAAAGGGATGGTGCATAGATATGCGTCTATTATCTATCTCTTAATTCGCGACTTGTCTGGAAAAATGAATGTTGGGAAAAGACGAAGTCAAAAAAGAAGAACCAGAAGACAAATTCAATTGATCTAAAAATCCGCAAAATATATTTCCTTTAATTTAATTAATTTTGGCAAATATATTTTTAAAAAGAGGAACGTATAAATAAATGAAAAGTCATGAAGGGATAAATTTCAAAAAATTATTGGTAAACGATCTAGACAAATTGATGGAAAATGGAGAAAAGAGTATTATTCGAGGCCCGGGTGCTTTTTTACGGCAGAAGTGGAAAATGAATGTGCAAAATGTTAAATGACATTCGGCTGGTCGAGCCAGTGATTCATAACTATAAGCCGATAAGCTTTCAATATTGAATTAAAATTTCTCACGCTTTTTAACGACAAACGATGAGTCCTTCCCTTAACACCGCACTAACATTTCTTAAAAGATGACTTTCAATTTCAGACTTTACATAATATATTTACAGATCCCGGCTCAGAGCCCTGGGTGTGTAGCCGAAATTCATTTCCCTAAGCGATAAAACTTTAGAGCGCAATCAAATTATTCACCATATTGTTGCTGGGCTAACAGAAAACGAAAACTGATAACAAGAGAGTCGAATTGATTGACTTCCCGAAAAGTAACCGACTTTTCCGAATCGGTCATGAATTGAAATTGTTTTCCAACTTCACAAATACCATAATCGTCCATTTCGGGGAATTTCGGATTACATTATTCGTTCCATCAATACAACACGTACAAAAGACTTTTTATCCCTTTTTTGTTTTACTCTAACAGACACTCAAAATTGGGTTTATCGCTTTTTCTCCTTTTGCTTTTTAATGTTTATTATTACATCCTTTAATGTGGCAAAAAAGGAGTTGGAAAATGTGTGTTGCAATAAAAAATGCTTACACATATACCGCGTGTTACGAACTTAATCCTTAAGATGTTTTTAATGATGATGGTTAAGAGTGTTAATTAATAAGTATATTTGATAATGGCGGATCCATACTGAAAAAATTTATTAATTGGGTGTTACGCCACTCTACTGTTAAATAGTGTTAATTAGGAAGTTTTAAATTAGTTTTATCTATCTCTGGTAAAGCCTACGCGCAAACAAGGAACTCTTAAGTTATAGAAAATTACTTTAAAATCTAGTCTTTGATATAATTCAAAGAAATATTTCTTTTAAGTGAGAAAGACATGTCTTTGACTATATTTTCTCCTATTAGGAGAATGGTATATTTGAAATAAAACCTGTCTAATTCTTTATTTCAATTTACTATACGGTTTCATGTAAGTAAATTGGTCATCGATATGAAGAAATAGTAAAGACGGGAAAGTAAAGAGTAAGAATCAAGCAAGAAGGCATGAAGACATCACGCGTGCTCTGTCTCGTTTAGAATATTCCTGGATTAGTTGCTGGATATCGATATACCAGTGGCGTAGTCCCTTTAAACAAGGCTTTTTTAATTAAATACTTATTGAATCAAAAAATAATTGCAAAAATTAAAACTAATGACTCAATGATTGTGTGGATTTATTATTTATTACTTTATATGTACAGCGGCATCCATAAAGTTCGCCTCATAGGGAAAAAAAAGTTATTGGCTATCTGAATCCAATTGCGAACATCCTAGTTCGTCGTCTGATGCACTGTCATTACACTTGCTGTCTTCACTTTCCTTATAAGCTCATCTTCATTTTTTTTCACATGTTGGCAAATATTATACCACGCTTGCTCAGACAGCTCCTCAAATTTTTGCCTAGTCAGTGCCTCCGTATCAGCTAATTGAAATGTAGTATTGTGAGCTGCTACTCAATTCTTTACTAATGTCCATATTTTTCCTACTAAGGCGCCTGTGACTACTCTTTTTGTTGAAATTATTCAAGACGCACGCGGCATGATGGTGCAACGGGCCGACAAATAATGAGAATAGCAACAGGACCGACCACGCTGCGTCGGCTATCTTTAAAGCGGCGGAAATACCTGGAATGGTTAATAATATCTCCTTACTGCTTCTAAATCTACGTACATAATGCAATTTTTATTAGTACATGTTTAAAACAGAGTATGTTAGTGCTTATATAAACCACCCGGAAGAAATAAAACCTTGTTAATCCAGCTACATATATGCACATTGCTCATCTCGCACGATATCACCCAACGTAACATCGTTAATTTTGAGATTAATTGCCTAATAATCACCTGTAACATTCTTGTCTGGGGTCAGTGTAGACACTTGTAATATTCTAATTACAAACTCTGCAAGTTTGATGTTACCTACCTCAAAGCCATTCGAGCAACAAACATCATCAATTTAAAGTCGAGGAACCGAACATAAGTTTATAGTCCATAAAATACAATTATTGTAATAAAGTTAAATTAACTTACGTTACGAGTGAGTAAAATTCGGTTTGTGATGTGTTAATACGCTTTTTTCTTGTTGCCTTGGGACCAAATCTTGTACAGTCGGTTATAAGTGCAATGCTTGTATTTAGATGATGCATATTATAATATGCAGCATCAGCAGCGAAGAGGCTGGAAGGAGAGTGGAGGACTGGAAGAGATCCCTAGAAGATGAATGAATCAAAATCAGTGGAAAGGAAATCGAGTATATGGATTTCAATGGAGAAAAACAGCGGAAACAAGAATACAAGAGGAAGGGCTAAATAAAGTAAATAATTTTAAACACTCAGATCCTACCATCACCGAAAATGGTGGGTTGGATTTGGAAATAACACGCAGAGTGCAAATGAGTCCAATAAACCCTTATGTACGTGATCCATACGAGATTTTATTGGCGATTTCATACTATACTGTTTTTTTCGTGATTTTCCGGTAATGTTTAGCTAAAAAAATACAATACCAACGATGAATCTGTATTCAATATAGCAGAGATTCCTTTGAATTTCGTTGCGCTTAGTTCCCGAAGCGTTTTTTGTTTATTATCAAACACAAATGTCAAAACAGAAAATGGAAATTGAGTAGCTTCAATCAAAAAAATTTCCGAGGATGTTAAAATTATTTTAAATGCTGCAAAGGATGCTACCATCCAAATCCAGGCATATACTCTATGAATAATCTTATGCTGCTTACAGAAAATTCCAGAATATTGCTCTTAATATTTCCAAGGCCTTTGACCAAGTATGACATGCCGCACTCCTCAACAAACTACCTTCTAACTGTACCTTGATCCCTGTCGCGCAAAAAATCCGGCAACACTTACCCCACCCACATGAATGGCCAAGCCCTACAGATCAATGAAACGTTCGATCTTGTTGGCATCTCTTTCGGACAAATACATAACTTCAATAGACACATCAGCAGCTAAAAAGTTTGGTTTTCTCTTTTAAGCCAGAAAATACGTATCCCCTTCCAACTTACATACTCTTTATGTTTCCCAAATAAGACTTAACTTAGAGCACTGTTCCCACATCTGGGGAGCGTCATCGTCTTCGACACTTAACATCCTTGATTCTATCCAAAAGAGAGCCATTGGACTCATCAATGACACAGTCCTCACAAAAAAAAACTCCCTTCTCTCGCTCAGCGCCGCGCTGTTGGGGATAATTATTCTACCCTGAAGAACTAGCCGCTATAATTCCCCCCTTAATTTTCCTAACTAAAGAAGAAGAGGTGCGTCACGAATGCATCCCTTTACTGTCCTGTACAACAACCTAGAACATCCCATTTCTCTTGCTCATTCATACCTAGGGTCTCCAGTTTATGGAACGAACTGCCTGCAGATGTTTCCTTCCCCTCCCAACCTCCAGTCCTTTAAATCCTGTGTCAGCAACAATAGAGTAATTTTATTGTACTAGTATAATAATGTGCCGCTTATGACCGCAAAACTGTACCTTAAACAGTACTTGAAAATTAAATCTTATATAAAAATATATTTATAAAAAAAAACAGTTTTTGAATTTCAGCAGCATAGGTGCTGATATTTAATTGAAAAATGGAGTGTCAATACAAATTATGATTGATCCTCTTTTTTATCCCCGTTGACAACTATACAACAGTGTTAGTTTTTCGATTTAAGCCTGTTTAAAAAACTAATAAATATCTACTTTATATGCGACAAATAAATTCGTTTAAAAAGGTATAAAAGTAATCATTTTATGCACTATCACTTTCAGATCAGTAGCGTACAGAATACTTGGGTAATCATGTTTTAATTATTTTGGCCATTTTAACGTTTTTCTAGATTGGTCACATATTTTATATTTCTTTAGCTCCTTTGTTGTGTATTTCTTATTCTATACATTTCAAGCAGCGTTTCACTTCGATGGTCGAGCCAGTTTTATATATGTATATAATGTAATTGTATATAGGTAATAAGTTAGGGACTAAATGACTTGTGAAAATATTATTAAGAAAATAAAGCGATTTTAAAGTAGTTTCCGTGATCCGTGATCACCGAAGTTAAGCGACGCCCGGCACGGTTATTACTTGGACGGGTGACCGCCTGGGAATGCCGTGTTTCGCATTAAAGAAGGAAGGTTCGTCCTCGTCCGAGGCGGCACCACCCCACACATCTACTTAAAGGAATGGTGAAATCCATACGAATAGGTTTCCAGTTCTGGATCTGCGAGTCTGACAGTCCTAGTACATGCACCCACGGTACATATAGTACTTAGATTAAGCCCTACGTGGGCTGTCCAAAGATAAAAAAAATCACTGGAAAGTTACAATGGTTTAAAATGGGCCAACAATACTAGTATAGAGACTATCTAGTCTCTATACTAGTATAGAGACTATATTTCTGAATTTTTCTCAAAAGTTTGACGTATATGGATAGATTCGTAACCAGCGATCAAAAATGTACCGAAATAGTCTCTGAGGGAAAATCGTCGGGAATACCGTCGAACGGTGTAATATCAATCGAACTAGATCCAAAACTGATATGTGTTTTTATTGAGAAAAGGGTTTAATTTTCTCTTATCTGAGACAGCCCAAGTAGATATTGACACAGGATTTACAGAACTAGAGGTTGGAAGGGGAAGGGGAACACATCTGCAGACAATTTGTTCCATAATCTGGAGACCATAGGTGTGAATGAGCGAAAAAAGTGGGATGTTCTTGGCTTTTGTAGCTGGACAGTAAAGGGGTGCATACGTAACGCGCCTCTTGTTGTTCTGTTAGGAACAGTCCATGGGGGAATTATAGCGGCTAGCTCTTCATAGCAAAATCCGTGGAAGTACCGGTGGAAAAACAAAAAATCTCTAAGAGCGCGGCGATGAGCGAGAGAAGGGAGTTTTCTTGTGAGGTCATTGATCAGTCGAATGACTCTCTTTTGGATAAAATCAAAGATGTTAAGTGTCGAGGGTGATGCCGCTCCCCAGATGTGGGAACAGTACTTTAGGTTAGGTATTATTTGGGAAACATAGAGAGTATGTAAATTGGAAGGGGACAAGTATTTTCTGGCTCGAAAGAGAAAAACAAGCTTTTTAGTTGCCGATGTGGCTACTGAAGTAATGTGTTTGTGCCAGCTGAGATCATCTTCGAAAGCGATACCAATAAAATCGAACATTGTTCTGTAGGGATTGGCCATTCATGTGGATGGGGTGAGCTTTGCTGGATTTTTTGCGTGACAGGGAACTGGACTGGGTTTTGGACGCGTTGAAATGAACAAGGTTCTTGGCAACCAAGTCTAAGACTAACTAAAGTTCTTGGGAAAGGGATAGGGGCATAGATCTGCGTCTATTATCCAACTCTTGATTCGAGACTTGTCTGGAAAAATGAATGTTGGAGGGAAGAGTACTATTGTCAGCATAATTATTGTGGATGGAATTGGTAGTTGAAGGGAGCAGGGAAGAAGATGTGAAGCATGTGAAGAAGATATAGGGTTGGTACCAGGACTGAACCTTGGGGTAGGTACGTCAGCATTGATAGGATGGAAGTTGGATGAGTGACCGTCCACCACGATAGATATGCGCCGATTAAAGAGGAAGCTACCGATCCAGGTACCAAGTTTAAAAGGAAGACCCTAAGAAGGTAGTTTGTTAAGGAGTACGACATGCCATACTTGGTCAAAGGCCTTGGAAATATCAACAGCAATCTGAGACTCGCCATGAAATTCGAGAAACTTGTTCCAGCTATGTGTGACAAAGCTAAGGAGATCAGCTGTGGATCTTTGGTAACGAAATCCGTACTGTCTGTCATGGATGATTTTGTGTTTTTCTAAATATTTTACAATTTGCAAGTTGATCGCTTTCTCCATAAGTTTGCTGACAACAGAGAGAAAAGAGACAGGTCTATAACGGCATGGAAGGGACTTGGAACCTTTCTTCGGGACAGGCTGTACACGAGCAATTTTTCAGCTTCCTGGGAAGATGCCCTTGTCATAGGAGATCTGGAAAAGACGAGTTAAGATTGGTGCAAGTTCTGAAGCGCATTTTTTTAGATTAATTGCGGGTAATCCATCCAGACCGAAGGACTTTTGGGTATCAAGGGATAGAAGAATTTTTTGAACTTGTTTGACCATAAGTATTATGTCGGACATGTTGTGGGGTATAGACGGAGCGGTTGTAAGAGCGAAATTGGCAGAAATAATTAGGGTGGAATTGGCAGCGAATTGTTTGGCAAATAGTTTAGCTTTCCCTTTAGAGGTGGAGGTAATTTCCTTGTCAGGGGTCAGAAGAGGAAAAGCCCTTCTACAGAAGTTTTGACTAATGTTTTTGGAAAGTGACCAGAAAGATTTGCTGCCGTTGGGACAGGAAAGCACTTTACCTTTTATGCGGTTGTTAAAAGAATTTATGGACTCTAAGATAGTTTGATTGTATTGCTTTCTTGCCTCGGTGAAAATTTGACGATTTTCGGATGTAGGATTTTGATGATACCTTTTGTGAGCTTGGACTTTTTTAAGCCTGGCTTTATCACAGGCATTGAAGAACCATTGTTTTTGATGGTGGAGTTAGGTTAAGGTAGGTAAATAGAAAATAATGAAAAGCTTCCTTAAGTACCCCCCACATATTTAATGTTCAAACTATCACTTAAGAAGGTATGCTTACAATGCGATTATTTTATTTAAAACAGGTTGACTCACCCTTAAATACTTTAAAAGGGAAATATTTTAGTTTATAGAAGATGATACGCTATCTCGCTGCTGACTGAAAAAAAACGTGTCGGAAAATGATTGAAGCTGCCAACGTTTGTATTTATGGTTTCGCATGTAATCAGCTATTGTCTACTTAGCGGAGAACCATTTACCACAACCTATTGTAATGTGTGCAGTCTGGCGCATCCATATTCATAGGAGCCTTTAAAACAATCGTTCGTTTAAGCCTTTGTTATAACAAAATAAATTCTGCAGCGTTACTCCGACCAGAACCGGATGGTACGGATACGTCAACTGTCAGATATGCACTTAATTTTTCATCCGTTTAAATGTTTTATAGAGTTCGCGTACAAATTGCCGCTATTTTGGAATATTTGTGACTCATAATTTTAGCTTGCTGATGTGTTTTTACATTTTAGTTAGTATTTACGCGCTAAAATGTTGTTACACATATGCACTCATTCACAGCACAACACTAATCATCGAAATGAACTTCCATTTATTAGGATTGCAAGGGTTAACATTACCGTATTGATACACAGTTGCGGAACACAAGAACTGAAATATCCTCGTAAAATCTGGAATAGACACTGAGCAAAAGCTATGAGACAAAAAACCGATGGTCAAAAGTGAAACTGAAATATGAGAACAAAAAAGTCCTTCCAATTTCACCATTAGGGGTTATTTAAAATGAGAAGGGGGCAGTAATTTCTTTTTATAATACAACAGTACCAACTTCATTCGAAAGCTTAATATATTATTATATTGATTCGACACATTGGCATTGCCATGGATTTATTATATAAAAGGATACGGGATGATGTCACATTCTTTGAAGCCAAAACAAACTATTCTAAGCGACACTGTAAACACAATTTGTAAACATTGGCCACATCTTATTTTACCTTGTATTTGTGTACAAAAAATACGTTAGAAGCATTACAAGATTTGCTAAAAGTAATAAAAGTCCTAAATTACTTTATTTTCTGCTAAATAATAATAAATTTAAGTTAAAAAGGTTTTATTATTTATAGGTTATGTTATTTCTAAAGGTGTTTATTTAAAGTCGCTCCGAGTCATTTATAAATCTATATAAATCTATACGCCGCACTTTTTCTTTTCTAGTTCATTAGACAAAGACGTACATGTAACCGAGTGTTCAGACCGAGGTTCAGCCGTTTTCCTAAACAACCAGCACAGACAACAACACTTCTGAGCTCCAATACTCCAATGCTATTGTATCTCTTTCTACTACCATTCTTGATTCAATTACGTAGTAATTCGTAGTCTTGTCTATGTTCGTAGTTCGTAAACTGCTGCCCCAAGAGAATAACAAACAACAAAATAAAAGGCTTCACCTTCGATACGCTCACAGTATACGGATATCGAATCCTTTTATATAATAAATCCATGGGCATTGCCCATATATGTTAAGATGTATTTTAGGGACATATTATTTAAAAAGAATATTCTAAGTCCTAGTGACAGAAAAAATGTCACCTCATGTCATCTGTTAATCTTCTGAATGAAATCATTATACACGTTGAAACTTTAAATAATGAGCTAAAAATTGCTTGTTGGATATGAATATAATATACTTAATATACATATAATGTTATTGTTAATACTTTTAAAGCCGAAAAACCATATCAACTTGAAATTAAGTTGGCCACCATGGAAGCGATTGGAAAATGCCACCTTAATATCTTAGAAATTGGAAATATAAAATACATTTTAGCATTCCTTATTCTTGCACCGATTTCCTCGGTATTGAAATAATAGTCCCATTATTAACACACCAAATTCAGACTGCTATGCCGAAGTAACCGGTAAAAAATAAAGCCCAGGTGAGCTCTTAAGGTTTTTTAATTGCTAAACTTATCCAGTCTGTTGGGATTGAGCAGAATTGGAAATTTCGTTCACGTTTTGGTATTTTTATGTTATTGAATAGAAAGACACGGAGGTTTTAATTCAGTATCACGTTTAGGACAGAGTCTGGTAAAAAGAGATAGACCATTTTTTATTAAAGAAAATGTAAAAAATGCACTTTTGTTAATTTTAAAGGTTAATATTCGAAGAATGGTATAATGCATTGACTTTCAGCAAGAGGAAATGAGACCATTCGTTCATAACTAGGCTTTTGTTTTGTTTCATACATTGTGAGTGTGTCATACTAACAAAAAATTCATTTTCCCACATGATGTCATCCTATGAAAAACAACTTAACGTAGTGGGCAATACGAGAAAACAAATTAAGGAAACGGCAACATTGCCATGCGCCCCTTTGGTCGTTTTAGTGCTAACAGGGAATGTTTATATTTTGCGTAACTTTTGAAACATTTTTTAATCTTAAAATTTTGTTTTGAAACTTCCACAGCTGATCTCCTTAGCTTTGTCACAAATAACTGGACCAAGTCTCTTGAATTTCATGATGAATCTCAGATTGTTGCTCTTGATATTTCCAAGGCCTTTGATCAAGTATGGGATGCAGCACTCCTCAACAAACTGTCTTCGTACGTTCTTCCTCCCAGAATATGTACCCGGATCTGTAGCTTCCTTTCTAATAGGTGCATATCGGTCGCGGTGGATAGTCACTTATCTAACTTCCATCCTATCAATGCTGGCGTACCTCAAGGTTCAGTCCTGGCACCTTCTTCACATTAATAACCTGCTCTTTTCAACTACCAATCTCATCCACAGTTATGTGGACGATAGTACTCTTCACTCCAACATTCATTTTTCCAGACAAGTCTTGAATCAAGGGCTGGATAATAGACGCAGATCTATGCACCCAAGATCTTCAATTAATTTTAGACTGGGGTGCCAAGAACCTTGTTCAGTTCAATGCCTCCAAAATCCAGTCTTGCTCCCTGTCATGCAAAAAATCCGGCAACACCTTCAGAACAATGAAACGTTCGATCTTGTTGGCATCGCTTTTAAAGATAATCTCAGCTGGTACAAACACATTACTTCCATAGCCACATCAGCAGCTAAAAAGCTTAGTTTTCTCTTTCGAGCCAGAAAATACTTCTCCCCCTCCAACTTACACACGCTCTGTTTAAATGTTCCCAAATCAGACCTATCCTAGAGTACTGTTCTCACATCTGTGGAGCGGCATCTTCTTCGACACTTAACATCCTTGATTCTATAAAAATGAGAGCCATTCGACTCATCAATGACCCAGTCCTCACAAGAAAACTCCCTTCTCTAGCTCATCGCCGCGCTGTTGGGGATTTATCCCTTTTCCACCGACACTTCCACGGATTTTGTGTTGAAAAAACAAGCTGCTGTAGTTCCCCCATTGACTGTTCCTAAGGCTCAGCGCCCACAGTGTGGCAATGGCGTGGTCGCCTCATGACTATTTAAATGCCCTACGAGGACAGAGGAGCAGGACACAAGACGCCAGTCAGTATAATGTCATCTTCAGAGGACCATGATGTTCTTGCATTAGTGCATTTAAATAATAATTAAAGAAGATGATCTTGGGAGCATCCCTTATGGAAAAAGAAAAACAAAAAATGTGGCAGCTTTAATGTATCTAAAGAGTTAAACCAGTATCCAGAATGGTTTCAGTCCCTTTATAAAATATCTAAGGACTGTTTCACTCGGTAACTTGACTTGATTCTAAATCATCCCGCATTTTATTAACCAAAATCAAAACGACTAAACTGGCTATTGGCATGCCGCTTTCAATGCACCACAAGTGGTCACAATATGGTATGCTATATCTACTTCCTCCAAAATGCGTATAATGGTAGAGATGAAGGAGTAGCCATCCCATTGATTTGTGTTAATTTTTTTCTAAAAGTCACACTTCCATATAGCAAAAGGAAAAAAGTATGGTAGGGCAAGTAAACTGACTAGAAAGCTAATTGAAATAATAAATAAACAATCCATTTATTGGTAACATTCGCGGATTGATTTTGTTGAAAGGTTTCCCTTTTGATGAAATGTACAACTGAGCAAAATCCATTAATAGATGTTAAATATTTTGAAAGTTTATTAACTCGGGCTGGCAATTTGGCGAGTGTTCGGGTCGGGACACTTCATACATTTATTTATTTAATGTAATGCATAAATTACAAACGTTCGTATTGCGTAAATTACAATTGTACATGTACAGTTGAGATCGGCAAACCGAAATTCGTTCCACTTATTTGAAATCGAACCACTATCGCTACCCGCCAATAACGGGCTCGTTTAGTGAAATTTAACTAGCACTTCTTTACTAGGTTTAAGAATATCTTAATTAGTTGTATCAATATCAATGGTCCAAAACAGGCTAAACACTCTCAAGAACAATAGTAATACACAGAAAAAACACTATCGTATATTGAATTGGATACCCATTCACTCAATGACACTCTCTTCCGTATTGCACAATACAATTTCGGTTTCTTCCAATGATTAGTTTATCGATCTATTATTTTTGGCGTAACTTTAACGCAATAAAGAAACAGGCTGCAAGCTTAAACGACTATTAAACGAACAAAATACCAACAGCATAATTTTAACCTCTCCAAAGGGTTTCCGCGAGCAATAGAAGTGAAACTTCAGTCAACAATAGAATTCATTGAATTAATACTGTTTATTATTTCTCTAATACGTTATATGATTTATTGGAGTGTTTATTTTAATTAACATGATATAAGGATTATTCACTTAGTTTTTAGATTTTTTATTTAAACTATAGTTTTTGTTCGTTTAATAAAATATGTTGTAATTTGAATCACACCGCCTACATATAGCTATTTTTCGCCCAATTATATTTAAGTATTTTCATCAAATAGTTAAATTTTTTGGCTCTGACAATTCTACACTCTAAAGAATAGTATAAATTTATTGGTTTTCAATAATATTTTGGTCACTGAAAAAATGGTAACTATGTATGTTCCCCATGTTGTAAGAACAAGCTGTGGAGGTTCTGGAATATTCGGACATTTGGCTATGCACTATTAACTATTAACATGCCGTTCGCAGTGAGATCTTTTCCAATATAATAACCCCGTATGACACACTAAACACCACAGGTGAGTCCCATCATATTTTAGGTCCGGAAAAATAAACTTCCGAACATTATGCCGTAATAAATGGTTTTTACCCACTTGCACTTTACTCATACTCGCGCCCCAACGTCGCGTCGTCCTCACAATAAATATCGCGGCGTACTGTAACGTTGTCGGCACTCCTCTCCGCTCGACGTTCATGGTTTGGTACGAAGTTTTTGGAGCTTTATTAATAAGTTAAAAAATTTCTTGTAAATTCATGATTACAATAAAGCATTTGTCCCAAACACGCATTTACCCCAAATTACCCTAAGGAAGTGCTTTTTAAAATTAATATAATATCTTGCCGTTTATAAATAATTTTAATTTAGACAATATTACTGCCCATTTATAATAAATTAGAAATTATATTTCTGGAACATATGCCTTTATTAAAATAATCTCATTTTGAGGGTGTGAAACAACGGTAAAATTGGGGTTTTGCCTTTGAATATTGAATGTTTGTGGTGGACTGTAGCTTACCCTTGTATTACTTTTACTTCTATCTAAAACACTCCACTGCCAAAAGA
Organism: Philopedon plagiatum; assembly: GCA_963971165.1. Lineage (NCBI taxonomy): Eukaryota > Metazoa > Arthropoda > Insecta > Coleoptera > Curculionidae > Philopedon > Philopedon plagiatum. The sequence continues at coordinate 14,508,716 of OZ020198.1, read as the reverse complement.
GGTGGAAATGATGTTGATGTGCAAAGCCATAGGCATAATGCCTAATCCTCTAAAGATATAAAGCACAACATAAAGTGTGTTGGTTGGTAAAGAAAATATTGGAAGAAGCGCGCAGGAAGGTCGTAAAATAAAAATTTTACAATCTAACAATATAAAGCTGTATTAAGGGCTATATAAAGTGATAGTCTAATAATCTATTTATTTCTAAACGGCATCGCTGTTTCAATATAAAAATTACTTACAAGGAAGCATGTGAAGCCCACAATAATATTTAAAAAACTCAAATTGTGAAGGATTATCAAATGAGGTTCAACAATATACTAAAGCACTAAATCATTGTAACCATTGTAATAAAGAAACAACCATTGTACGATATGAATACGAGCTATGCAAGAGGACTTACATTTATTTATTATTCTGAAGTTAAACTCGATTGAATTTGGAGAAGTTAAAACAATTACATTACAAGGGTCTCTTCCCATGGGCAACCGGAAGTTGGTGTAAGTTATAAGATGACCAAAATAAAAAATTTATGTTTATAAACTTTTGATAAAAATCATATTTTAAAAAAAACAGGGTCTAATACGTATTTTTCCAAGAGAAATTGGCAGAAAGGGTCCGGTGTGCTATAAGATCAGCGCGAGAAAGAGGAAAGTGGGCCAATAAAGACAGTGCCTGCAAGGAGGTTAGATGTGACAGATGAAGAGGATGTTAAAATGGACGTTTGGAGGGTTATAAGGGGAATGTTAGAAGCCCTACAGAATAATAAAACGCTTCATTTTGTTGGCATCGCTTTTGAACATGACCTCAGCTGGCACAAACACATTACTTCAATAGCCACATCAGTAGCTCAGCTTGATTTTCTCTTTCGAGCCAGAAAATACTTCTCTCCTTCCAACTTACACACCCACTATGTTTCCCAGAGAAGACCTAACCTAGAGTTAGTTCCCACATCTGGGGAGCAGCATCACCTTCGACACTTAACATCCTTGATTTTATCCAAAAGAGAGCAATCCGACTCATCAGTGACCCAGTTTTCACACGAAAACTCGCTCATCGCCGCGCTGTTGGGGATTTATTCCTTTTCTACCGATTCTTCCACGGATTTTGCTTGGCTTTGATCTGGTTTTGCTCGGAAGAACTAGCGGCTATAATTCTCCCCTTGACTGTTCCTAACAGAACAACAGCGCGTTGCGTATGCATCCCTTTACTGTATAGCTACAAAAGCCTAGAACATCAGCCCTTCTCTCGCTTATTCATACCCAGGGTCTCCAGATTATGGAACAAATTGCCTGCAGATGTTTTGCCTTTGCCTCCAAACCACCAACCCTTGAAATTCCGTGTAAATAGATTACATGTCTCTTCTCTTCAGACGCCTACGGTACGTTAGTACTTAGGCTTGAAGTCTACGTCGGATGTCTTGGATAAAAATTGGTCAAGTGCAAGCTATACTTGCACAATTAATGTTCCGTACCATCAACCTCCCACCGAACCTGAGCAAACCTCGGCCGCCTGATCTCCGTCCATCTGCCGCGCTACTCGCTGCCGATGGCACTAACCCCGTAATCACATCGCGTATACGCGGAGCTGAGTGGGGAGCGTTTCGACTGAGCCAAATCAAAAATTTTGAAAAACGTGCAAGAACAAAAGTTGTTCCTTACAACGTGAGAAATATTTTTTTTGTCAAAAAACTTGTTCTCTAAAACCAATGGTTCAGCAGTTATAAGGAAATAAACAATTAAATTGTTTATAACAATTGACCGCGTTAGAATTTTTCAAGTTTTGCTCAATCTACACCTAATTCTCAATGTTCGTGATTTTTTTTCAGATTTTTCTGAGCGATTCTTCTGGTGATAAGGGTGGGGGACAGCAATTTTGAAGCGTTTTTCCTGAAAAATGTTAAAGTCATATATATCGTTGAATTCGTGCTTCAAAAAGCTTTCATTTGACACCATACACGATGCCCTTGAATAAAAAATTCCGTTGCCCAATTTACCCCCAAAATTAACCCCTAGAATGAAAATTAAACTTTAGGGTGGGGGACATTAAAACGCGTTCTATTAAATATGGATTTGTACGATATCCATCGTGTGCAAATAATAAACAAAATACTAATTATTTTCAATTCTATGACTACATGCCTGCCTATTTGTGCTAGTGATCAGATAAAATTATTAAATAGAAGTTGTGTTCAAATTGGCTTGCTAATAGCTAAATTAATTTTCATTGAAAAAGTCTCAACTTGTCAAAAGCATTTAGCTCAATTGAGACTTTATAGCCCGATATTCAATTAGCTGTGGTAAAATTTTGTTGTAAAAATACCACTGGCTTCTGGTTTTAGGCAATAACAGTTACAAATTATTTAGCTGAAAATTTTTCAATTAATATTTATATTCTGTAAGGATCGCTCTGTATAACAGTAACTATAGTAAAAAGATTATTATTTGGGTATTAAGCCACTGAACTGTTAAGGAAAAATTATACCAGGAAAATGATAATTTAACCATTTCCACAAGAGAACCAAATTAACTATTAATACAATATTAGCGTTATTAACTTTTTGTATTAAAACAACATATTTTCAGTTAAGTCAATCAACAATATTTAATGGCGATAGTTGACGATATTTTTGCTTTATGGCAACATAACGCCAATTATCTGAATGATTTCCTTGACTATCTTCTTAATTCTCGAGAACCGACTATTAAATTTACTACAGATATGGAGAGTGGTATAACTCTTTGCCTTTCTTAGATATTTTGGTTTTTAAATAAAATAATGGAATTGAAACGTCAGTATATAGAAAACCAACACATACTAATAGGTATTTTAACTCTAATTCGCTTCATGTTCATTCAGTAAAAACAGGTGTAGTAAAAAGTTTATATGAGAGAACTAAAGTGAGTTGTTTTGATAGAGATAGTTTAGAGAATGAAAAGGTTTTTATTAGAAAAGTTTTAAACGAAAATAATTACCCTAATGACTTTTTAGATAGATCTTTTACAAAGTTTGATAATTATAATAATAATCAAACTAGCTCTAATGATAATTTAAATATAACATATTTAACAATTCCATATACATATCTCAGGTATTTCAGAACGAATCGAAAGAATAGGTAAATATTTTAATGTTAGAACAATTTTTAAAACACGTACTATCTCTTGTAAATGCATATCAAGATTCTAAAAATGTTAGTTATAAAATACAATGTCATTGGGCTAAATTTTATATATGTATTGAACACATTTAGGAAACAGGTCATAGGATAGTGTGAAATAATTCTAAAATTTTATTTTGAGAAACTTTCTCTAATAAGCGTAAATTTGCTGAAAGCGCTATTATTATTCTTAATGACGATAAATGTTTTTTCTAATTTTTCTGTAGATATCAAAAGTATTTGACTACTAATACTTAGACAGGAAGATAGTAAAAATAATTTTATTATAGAACAAATAGCTACTTATATATTTTTGGGTAATACGGTATTTAGTCATATTCCTGCATCACCTGAAGCTTCTGGTGACAGAAAAGCAAAAAACTATTATTAAGAGAATGATTTCCAGAAAATACCGAAGAGTTCATTCAGAAATTACATATACAGGGTGAGCTTTTTAATATGTTACAAGGCGATATCTCTAAAACGGTATTCTCTTAAAATTATGGTGAGTTAATAGGGAGACGGGAAGACATATTAAATTGTTTTTTTTACATTTACCCCCTCTATCTATTTTGAGGGGTAGAGGATACCTTTGGAATTTACACGGGATGGTGTACTTTTGTTTATAAAATTCAAATCTCCGTAAAAAACTACGCATGTCGTGTAGACGAAATTTTTTTATTTGCTCTTTTGGTTACGGAATTACGATTTATTATGTTGTAAAAAAAGTTATTTACCTTTTAATTTCAACTTATTTATCGTCTGTCATGCGAATTCGAAATGTCCCCCTTTAACTTCCAAACATCCATCTAAATTAATTTCGTACCCCCTGTAACATTTCAAATGTTACTAATAAGCAGGTAAAGCGGATTCGGTCTCTCATATCATCTAAAGTTGTAGGTGCAGCCACAATCACATTGTCCTTTATTACACCCCACAAGAAAAGGCAAGGGGGGTCAAATCCGGGGACCTAGAAGGCGAGTTATTAGGAAATCTTTCCCCCACACTAATGCAACATCTCTATAGTTTTTTTTTATCTAAGACATCCCACGTAGACTACAAGCCTAAGTACTAACGTACCGTGGGTGTCTGAAGAGAAGGGAAATGTAGTCTATTGACAGGGGATTTGAAGGATTGGAGGTTGGGACGGGAAGGGAAAACATCTGCAGGCAATGTGTTCTGCACTTCTCCGAAATTAACAACATATCAACTTGCATATCAAATTCGCTTCCATGTTTAATTGAGCAATAAACTGAGAAATAATCGTTAAAACGTCAAAATTCTCAACTGACTTAAATAAAAATAACGCATTTCCATGACAACGAATAATAATTCTGAAATATAGAATTAGAAAAAGTTAAGTATTTATTTTTTAATTTCATTCAAAATTTAGTTAACCATAACCCCGTAATCAAAAGAGCCAATAAAAAAAAATTGTACATATACGTAGATTTTACGTATATTCCAATTTTATAAACAAAATTAAATCACCCCATTCAAAATTTCAAAGTTACCCCCACTCCTCAAAATAGAGAGTGTCAAGACAAGAGACAAATGTCAAAAATATGTTTAAATGTGTCCCTTCATCTCCGTATTAACTCATAATTAATTTAATTGAAATTAATAATGAATAAGAAATTAATTTCATGAAAATATTTTAAACCTTTTTGGAGAGATCACCTTGTAACACTAAAAAACGCACTTTGTATAGACATTATTTAGTATCTGTAGTTTTCTATTTTAAATGTAATCTAAAATATTAAATTAAACCCGTTCTGCTTCCCCCTTTGCATAAACGTAAATCTATACTTTTCCAACATTCCGATGGTTTATTTTGATCGTGGGAGAATTTTACCAAACCCCTTCTCACATACCCCTTGCTTTCCGGGCAAAATTTTAAATTCCTAGGACTGAGGATTGACAGTAGGGTAATGTGTCAGTCAGAGAGAAAAGGAGTTGGTTTTAGCGTTATATATTTAATAGATTTTAATGACTTGCTCTAAAAGTACAGCTAATCCAAGAGTAGCGATTTTCTTTAGAAAGATTTTTAATAGTACTCAAGAAAAGAAAAAAGAAGAAGAATACCTGATCTGAGATTTTTATTTTCATTGTACAAAAAAAAATGCGGATATTACTTGTACGCCTCGCCCTCCTCTTGTTCTTTTAAATGCGCAACTATTTCTAAATTATTAGTAATCTAATAATCCAATATCTAAAAGTAATAAAAACTTCACTCACTTATTGCTTTTTTTTGCAGTTCACCCTTTAATTCAAGTGCCAAATCAACTAGTGGGAGCACCTGTAAATACCGACGTCACTCTTCAATGTCACGTGGAGGCATCCCCAAAAGCAATTAACTACTGGACCCGAGAAAGTGGTGAGTTGCTCAATAAAATTAAAAACGTGGAGAAAATACTTTTTATTTTTTTTCATGGAAAGAAAATATTAAAGTTGGTTAACTAGGTACTTATTCCTAAATTTTACTACGTGCGATGCGGGTGTTGCTTTTGTTACTGATCAGTGGTTACTTTAATATAATTTTTTTCAAAGCAACTTTCATTGCTGAACTGTTTTGGAGGTCTCGGTAATGTTCTTTAAGTGCAGTTAGACGCAGTAAGATGTTCTTGAGGTCATGAAAATAGGGTGCTGCTTACATAAAAGAAACCGACAAGACTGTCGCTTCGGTATGAGCCTATTATTATTCTGAGACATAACCTAAAATTTCACTCCACTCATGAACCGCAAATTATATCTTAAACTATTGTGAAAATATTCAAAGAGCGGTAAATCATATCTTAATTAATTCTGAAAATTTTCAAGGAACGGCAAATCACATCTTAAATTATAGTACGAATTTGAAGGAATGGTAAATCATATCTAAATCTATTGTGAGTATTTCTAAAGAACGACGAATCATATCTCAATTTATTGTCAATATTTTTAAGAAATGGCAAATCATATCCAAAATGAGTGTGCAAATTTTCGAAGGACGGTCTCTGCCTCTCTTCTAGATATTGTTAGGGTTTTTGCTCACAAAAACGAGTGCGTTATTATTTTATTTATTCTTTCCTTTCTTACCTAAGGTGTCCAGATTATGAAACCTATTATCAACAAAACTTACTCTTTTCCCCATTAGACCTTGAAAACTTTAAGGTCTTTGGAGGACTATAGATTTTAGGTTTTGGACCATGCAGAACTTTTTATGAAGAATAACTTTTTCGTAAAATTAATAATAAAAAAAGTTTCCCGTATGCTGCGTACTTAAGCAGACACACTGTATACACCCAACCTAAAAAAGAATTTAACAGCTAATGTTTGAACCACATTAAAAATAGTCCAATATTTTCCACATTAATTTTGTACAAATTCACCAGACCATAGTTTAATGAATTTTAAACATGCGCCAAATGTTCGTGTTTTGTGCTGTCTGTTGCTACTTTTGTTCCTGCTTTATCTTGTCATAAAAAATTGTGCGGTGAAATAAAATCGAAAATACGGTGCTGGTATAATAAGAATAATAAAAATGCATCTGCAGCAAAATCGGATTACATTCATCCAAATCGAGTCTATCGGGAAATATTCTAAAAATATTGCGCATTACAGAAACAAGAAAAAATATCCAACGGAAAAAAGAATAGGTATTGTAATGTCGATAAGGATTTACATATCATACAGGGTGATCCAGCTAGGAAGTCAGTTTATTTTCCTCAAAACAAATATTAGAGCCCTACTTGGTTCTACTGCGCTGGCAACTAGAATCAGCGTTGGACATTAATCAACTAAATGTTTAATTAAGTAAAATTCTTTCAGATCGTGTCAGTAACACATAAAGGATATTAATTGTACGCAAACGAAGTCACGGGTAACAGCTAGTACTATATAAACATAAAGCGCATATCTTCCAGAATATAGAAAAATTGAGTAATAGTTTGAATTATACACTCTGTTTAGTGTAGGTGATGGGCCTTCTTTAATGGTCTTATCCAGCAATTATTATTAATTAATTATACAGTATTTTGCTTAAATACGCAGCATATGGGAAAATTTTTTATTATTAATTTTCTGAAAAAAAGTTATTCTTCATAAAAAGTTCTGCATGGTCCAAAACCTAAAATGCAATCATCAGATATCGAAATTTTCCAATCATATACGAGGTCTGTCAGAAAATATGAATTTTACTCTACAGTAAAATACTTTTATTTTTGACAATATTGAAAACTGTTATGAAGAAACTTTATTTAGAATAGTAAACTAATTTCTAATAAACGTTATCTCTTTATTCATTAAAAATTTGACAACCTTTACGTATCTTAACCTCTGTGTTGCAGTATTTTGATGATGAATTAAAATAATTGATACATAACAAAATAATTTATTTTACAATTATCAACTTGAATATAGTAGGTACTAATATTGTAATAATTACGTAATAAGTTAATAATATTTGACGTTTAATTGCAGATATGTAAATATCATGGCAACCTAATTAGAAATGCATTCATATCAATGTGTTCACTGTTGTAGGGTAGAGAATGGGAAAATATACAAAACCATAACAATTCTTATTTTTATCTTTTTAATGAATACAGAGATAACTGTTTATTAGAAATTAGTTTACAATTCTAAATAAATTTTCTTCACAAAAATTTTCGATATTGTCAAAAATAAAAGTATTTTACCTTGGATGAATTAGAAAGGATTCGGTGTTCCGTATACTGTAAGCGTATCGAACGTGAAGCCTGTTTATTTGTTGTTTGTTATTAAAACATCTTACTCTAGAGGTCGAGTTTACGAACCTTAAGGAAATACGTAATTGAATCAAGAATGGTAGTAGAAAGAGATAAAATAGCATTGGAGTGTTGGAGCTCAGAAGTGTTGCTGTCTCTGCTGGTCGCTTAGGAAATACGTCTGAACACTCGGTTACACGTACATATTTGTCTAATGAACTAGAAAAGAAAAAGTGCGACTTATAGATTTATAAATGACTCGGAGCGACTAAATAAGCCTTTAGAAATAATGCATTTAAGAGCTTTCTAACCTAAAGTTATTATTATTTAGCAGAAAATAAAATAGTTTAGGGCTTTTATTACTTTTAGTAAATCTTGTGATGCCTCTAACGTATTTTTTGTACAAAAATACAAGGTAAAATAAGATGTGGCCAATGTTTACAAATTGTGTTTACAGTGTCGCTTAGAATGGTTTGTTTTGGCTTCAAAGAATGTTAAATCATCCCGTATCCATTCTTAATTCATCCAAGTATTTTACTGTAGGGTAAAATTCATATTTTCTGACAGACCTCGTAGATGACTGGGAAATTTCGATATTTGCATTTTAGGTTTTGGACCATGCAGAACTTTTTATGAACAATAACTTTTTTTCGTAAAATTAATAGTAAAAAATTTCCCATATGCTGCGAACTTAAGTAGACACACTATATAATTAGAGTTAATTGACAAACCAATTTAATATTTATTTGCAATTTAACGCTGCAAAGTGTTTAAAATGCCTGTTGTATCTTCAGACTTAAATATTGGAGTCTCATCTATCCCATCAACTTTTTCTTTTTTATATTATTCCTTTGGTTAAAACCACATGTGTTTGTTATTCAGGCCCTCAAAAGTTTCTTTTAAAAAAATACATCTGGCATAAAATTCTTTACGGTTTGCGATACCCTTTATACAAATGCAAAGTAAATAAAGAATTGAATTGATCGTAGTGCACGCAAAATTTCCGAAATGTTTTAAGCCATATACATAAATTTTATTCGGGTAGATGTTAAAAGAAAATTTTATTCCGATCCCCTCCTCCGTGCCCCGATACTGAAGCCGTGTTTACTTTTATAGGTGAGATGATCATATCAAACGATAAATACGAAATGACCGAGATCAACAACTCGTACTACAGCGTGCAGATGAAGTTGGTCATTCGACGTATTCACAAGTCCGATCTGGGAGGCTACAAATGTATTTCAAAGAATTCAATCGGCGACGCAGAAGGGAACATTCGTCTCTATGGTAAGCCAACTTCACTTACTTTCTGATTTATCGCTTCGGAACTATGAAAAGTTGATGAGACTTCCACTCTTGAAATTGGCGACAATAAAATGGAATTGGATTTTTTATAAAAATTGGGAAAATTTCAGTTACAAGTGCTTTATGTATCGCTTTTCGCATAGATAGAATGCAGGGACGTACTTCTTGAGTTTAAAAAGAACTAATAAACTGCTCCCCAATTAGGATACTTTCTGATATAGCATTTATGGGCAGTAAACAAAATTCTGTCCTTAGGATTTTCTAAGGTAACACAAATATGACCTTTGTTTTTCTAAATTTAGCATATGCCAGAAACAGACTGGTATAATTACTTTTAAAATGTAACTAGTTACAAGTTACTCTTTAAAAAGTATCTAAGAGGCTTTGAAAAAGTCACTTTTCTTAAAAAAAGTATCTAAGTTCCTAAAGTAACTTAGTTACTTTTAAAAAGTAACCTACAGTTACTAAGTGACTTCTTATTTAAATTAAACCAAAAGGATTCAAAATAAAAAATCAGAATTTTCTTTGCATGCCAAAATATGCTATAATAAAAAAGAAAATGATATGATATAATAAAATATAAAAAAGTAACTTTAGTTACAAAATTTGTAACTGAAGCTACATTTTGTAACTAAAGTTATTTTTTGTAATTGAAGTTATATTTTGTAACTTAAGTTACTTTTCTAAAGTAGCAGTTACAAGTTACTTCGTAAAAGTAACTAGGTACAGCATACTTCTAAGGTATTTAAAAAAGGAACTAAGTTACAGTAACTAAGTTACATTCAGGTAACTTACTTTTTGTGTTTAATCATTGTGACCAGTTCTCTGTGTTTGTTCATTCGTTTTAATATTTCTTCATTAGCTATATATGCTGCCCAAAAGACTTTAAAGAAATCGTTGTATATCAATGATTTTGAAGAATTCTTCATTCTTTACTGAAGCTGCACATATTCTTTTTCTTCTTTATATAATTTCCTTTTCTGAATTCCAATCTTTACAAAGCCCTCTAAATATTTTTTCTTTTGACTGTTATCCTCCTTCTTTTTGCCGAAAATCATAAATTTGATGGCTGGTGTTCACATTTAGTTCATATCGTCTTCCTATTATAGTATACTATATTGTAATTATTCAGTACTATTTTCTAACACGAGAGTGTCCTCCCATGCTGCACTAGTCACTATTAGCACATTTTCAACACTTGGTTACTCCACTCCAACACCAAAAGCATGCATGTAGACCGAAATTCAATCGTGTAAAGTACAATGACGTTGGTGCCGGCGGAAAGATTGTTGCGTCGCCGTCTCTCTCGAGCCTCGTGTGACTTCATTAACAACCAGTGGTTAACTAAAAGTTTTCCCTCCGCCGGCACCAACGTCATTGTACTTTACACGATTGAATTTCGGTCTAATAATAATATCACTTACCAATTAGCTGCAACTGATGATTGTCCAAGCTGTGGTACCCCATCTTCGATTTTGGGAGAGCTTAATTGAAACCCCATGTCTCCATAAGTCTTAAAAGACAAATTAATGCCTTTTAAGAAAATGGAGGCAGTAGAATAACAATTAAGGCTTGGCAAATCAGTTTTGATTTCTGATAATAAGTTTGCCAATCTAAGCGCCAACACACAAAAAAAATGTTTGTTTTTAAACCAAAAACGTGTAGAAGGTATATAATATTTTCTGTGTAAAATGTGTTAAATGTACTAACAATAGTGATAAAATAAAAATAATCAACCTAATGTTAAAGGGATCATTCTATTGTCAAGTTAAAGATATTATTTTAAAGCTGAGACTAAACCTGCAGCATAGTACTGCTTTAGTATTTATAGCAAACGATTTAGGTTTATTACTCATCTATATTCAGTTTGAAACTAAAGTATAGGTACTTAAGTAAATAATTTTATTTTCTTGGATCTAAGCTAGTTTGAAACTAACCCTTCTCTATTCTTAGGTATTCTTATATATTATAATAAAGTTAGTTTCAGTTTATTATTAGCGTTAATTTGATAACATGTTTTGTTGTGTGAACCCATAAAAAATTCCATCGGAATCATACATCCCAAAGTCAACACCTCTCTTACAAGCCTTAATGCCACCTTCTGACCTACGACCGGAAATGTTACTTTTATCCCCTGTTGCCCCTTTACAGTTAAAATAACCCAACAAAGTCTAGTTGGATCAAATTAACTCCCTTGATTAAACTAAAGGAAATTAGCCTGCATCAGGGCTTGTAGCTTATTGTTGAGCTACAAAAGACCACATTACCTGCGGCAATGTGGCCAATATGGTGTCTTTAATTCGCTTTAGCACCTAAACTACCGCAAATATGATAAAAGAACTAGGCATACTTGAGGACTGGTATATTATTGTAGAGCTACAAAGGAATCTGGCGCGGTGAATATTCGTTTTAGCAAAAATTATCTTAAACCGCTAAAAAGGGGATGCGCTTTTATTGATTGCTGTTTCTTTCGAGTCATAGGGCAAAGCGAACAAGATGGCTTGAAACAGTAGTAATTGAAAACAGAATATAAGATTTCAATAATAAAATCCGCGTGCCAGATAGACACTGCCAAACCTAAAATGTAGGCTTGCCAAATAACGGATTTTAGAAACTTTTCTGGGGGGCTTCATAGACAGAAAAATTATCAGAGGCTAAGCCTATACAATCCCAAAAACCGCGGCGCGGACGAGTCACTTTATTATGCGACGAAGTCCTGCTTTCCAATTCAATCCTCTTCTATGTGGAACGATAAAAAACGTACCCTCGCGCACTGCGAGTCCCTTTGGAGCTGATCGGATAAAACACCGGCAAATAATATATACATATATATGCCTGATGGGATGCTTCATCTCAGGTTTTACCTTCATGGCACCAGCACAAAAGTCGACTACGTGTGGCCCCACAAAGCCCTTGACCTATCTCAGCTCCTCCAGGTCCGCGGCCGACCTAAATTTGATGTTAAAAAAACCGACCACAAAAAAGCAGGGCTCTGTTAGGATGAAGAGGAATAAATTTTGAAGAATAATTTAGATCATAGTTCTTAAGATTACACCGGGACACAGTGAAACAAATTTCCGACGTTTCGCCTTCGATGGCACGAAGCATCTTCAGGGATCTTCACTATGCGATATCAGGTAATTCACTCGCAGATTGGAGACCCCTGAAAATGCTGCGTGTAACCGAAGATGATACGTCAGAAAGTGCTTCCACTGTGACACGGTCTAACCTCAATGTTCTAAAAATTAAGCCACTGTCAGAAGCGACGTGTTGTCCCGACCGACACAACCATCTTCACGTGGCAAAAATAAAAAAGAACGCAAGACCATCTGAAACAAAAAATAACAGAATCAGTATTTGATGCAAAAGAAATGTTTTCGTTAAATAAAAAACAAAAGATTTATCTAAAATTCCTTTAGCAAAAATCTTTCGTCATAATTGTTTACATCAAAATACTCACACAAACTATAATTACCTTATTAGATTGGAACAAAATGCTGATTACATTTCATTGGTGGATAATGGCTTTGACTTGAACAGACACGAATTATTGGCACCAGGTGGATTGGCAGCAACTCTACTTTCCTGAGACCTACAAATAAAGGCAAAATGTTTGTAACATTTTAATGGGAACAAAGCGTCCTGATTTTCTCTTTAAATAGCATGTTTCTGCAGTCTAAGAAAGGCAGTGCACTAGTTAAAAGACTTAATTTAAATATTTATTCATCTGGACTCAGAGGTTCCCAACATTTTCTGGACCACCACCCCCTTTACAAGGAAAAAAATTTCAACGCCCCCTCTCCCATAATAGTTATACCAAATATTAAAATATTGTTACACATTATCTATATTTTATCTATCTATCTATTTAAAACTGTGTCATTCTGAAGTCAAAAATAGCAATAATCCTGGCTTACATAACAAATTAGTGTTTAATTACGATATACACGTTTATTCCTAAAAAATACCGTAGCAGCGTCGATCCATCCTATCGATTTTTTACCGCACGTCAGCCGAATGGTTTGTTTAGGCGGTAGCGACAGTGTTGCCTAGATTAACAGCAATGGCGCCATCCTCGGGCACTTCGGATGAGGATATATGTGATTCAAACACGGAAACAGAAAACACTACGTGCAAAAAGTGTAATAAAACTGTGGAGGATGATGATTTATCCATTTTCTGTGAAGGAAAATGTCGAAGCTGGTTTCATTCAAGCTGCATCAGTATTACAAGAAAACAAATGAACCATATAGAAGCAATCAAAGATATTATTACATGGATGTGTGTGGATTGTAAAAAAATCTTAAGTAACACATGGAAAAAACAGGAGAAACATGATAAAATTTTTCAAAAACTAGAAAACATAGAAGCTAAGATTAGCCACTTGGATTTGGTAAACAAACAAGGCCCTATGAATGTAAATACCTATGCCAGTGTAGTTGCACATAACACAAGAACACAAAATAAAGACGAATATGTGTCACACGAAAAAACTCTAATCATAAAGCCAAAGAAGCAACAATCACGTGATCAAAGTACTAAAGATGTTAAACAGAAAATAAACCCCACTGCAGTGGGAGCTCCGATAAAATATTTCAGTACAACTACAAGCGGTTGTGTAATTATAAAAAGTGACAACACCAGCAACATAGAAAAACTACTGGATCATGCCAAGCTTAATTTGGAAAATGAATACAACATTGAAGTTAAGGGTCAATACAAGCCAGCTTTAAAAATAACGGGACTACTTAAGAAATATAGTGATGAAAAAGACCTTTTACAGGATCTAAAAATGCTCAATAGTCAAACTATAGATGATACGGACCAGATAAAGATTGTCCACTCTAGACAAGCTAAAAAAAGCAAAAAATGGACCATGCATGTGATTACCACTGGAAAAACGTTTCAGAAACTCGTTAATAAAAAATTGGACATGGGGTGGAGCCATTGTTATGTACATGAAGACTTAAAGATTTTGAAATGTTTTAACTGTGGAATGTTCGGTCACAAATCAACAGATTGTAAAACCCAGAAAAGTTGTACATTTTGCACAGGCCCGCACGATAGAGCACAGTGTGATAAGGTAGAGAAAAAGTGTGTTAACTGTCTATACATCAACAAGAAGTTTAATAGTTCACTTAAATGGGATCACGATAGTGAAGATGAGGTTGAATGCTCTATTTATGCAAAGAAATGTAGACTTGCTCGTGAAAAAATTAATTATAACGCAACACAGGTATAAATAGTTTATTAGTTGCACTTTATTTTATTTTTTTTATCTCTTTTTATTTAAATATGGATCCATCTATGGATGATATAGTAGGGGAGCTACTGCTCGGTGGTATTCAACCTGTGATAGTTAATGTTGACAATTATGGAAGTGTCATTGATACACAAAAAAAAATATTTAATGTACTGCACCTTAATATTAGAAGTATAAACCAAAATTTTGATAATCTCATAACTTTTTTAGAAACATTTAATTGTAATTACTGTGATATTATTGTCCTGAGTGAATGCTGGCATGTTCAGGGTACTGCAAATTTTGACATACCTGGCTATATTAGTTACTATAACGGTGCTAACTTTAATAAATGTGACGGTATATTTGTGTATGTTAGGGCTGGGATGGGTACAGTGTTTGATGATTTTAAATTTGAATATTCAGGGATAACAATGACCAGAATCTCCTTTGTGATTGATAATGATTCTTATTCGGTCAATGCCTTATACAGACCACCTTCAACCGATGTCAATCTTTTTTTGCATGATTTGAGTAACTATTTTTTTAACAACCTACATGCACAAACCGAAATTTTTATAGGGGATATAAACATAAACCTAGATGAAAACTCTATTGTTGCTACGGAATACATTGCCCTTTTAAGCCAATACGGTTTTTGCTCATACATCAATCAAACAACTAGGTTGGGTAACAACACCCGAAGCTGTATTGATCACATATTTTTAAGAAGAAAATTAAAGACAAATTTTTTAGATTATCAATCGTACATAATACAGTCAGCACTCACTGATCACTTTCCTATTATGTTAAATATAAGCAATGTTAATGAAAGCCAAACAGGAACAGATTATAAAGCTGTCAAAAAAACCGTGTCAATTATTGATTATAAAAAACTTAAGGGTTTTCTGGAATCTGAGAACTGGGAGACGGTGATAGCGAGTGACAATTCGGACTCCGCTACCCAAAATTTTATTAATACTTTTCAGAATTATATTACCTTGTCAACAAGTAAAAAAACTTTTAATAATAGTTATAGAAAATTAAAACCCTGGATCACATTCGGCATCATTAACTCAATTAAGCATAGGGACAAATTAAAAAAAAATCTATTGAAAAATTTTAGCTTAGAGCAAGAACAAAATTATAAAAACTACAGGAATATTTTGAAAAAATTGATAAATAACACAAAAAACGAATATTATAAAGGTCAAATTAACAGGTGCCAGAACGACACTAAAAAAATATACCAAATAATAAAAAACGCTACAAATGAAAATACAGGTAAGGACAGTCAAAATATTGAAATACTAAATGACGATAACGTTCCATTTGCGGATAACAAGGTTGTGGCGGACTTCTGCAATAATTTTTTTGCTACAATAGGTTTAAAAATGTCAGAAAAAATAAAAAAACCAAGTAAACCAAATACAATGAAATTTAATCATTTAAAGTCAATGTATCTTAAGCCTGTTAACGAGAATGAAATTGTTAAACACATTCATTCTTTGAAGAATGGTAGCGCACCGGGCGATGATGGTATTTCGGTTCAGTTAATTAAAAACGCGCATATACACCTATTAAAGCCCTTAGTACATATAATTAATTTAATCTTTAAAACTGGCATAATTCCCAAGTACTTTAAGACCTCTATTGTGACCCCCATCTTTAAGTCGGGCGATAGAAAACACATAACAAATTATCGACCGATAAGTGTTATAAATAACTTTAGTAAGGTTTTGGAAAAAGCTTTGAAAGAAAGACTGGTAAATTTTTTTGACTCTGGCGATATTTTGTCTAGTAAACAGTTTGGATTTATAAAAAACATGAGCACCAGTGATGCAATGTACCGTGTTATATCTGAAATTACTTGTAGTATGAATGATGGTAAGAAAGCTTTGGCCATTTTCCTTGACCTTGCAAAGGCATTTGACACGGTGCCACATGATGACTTATTACGAGTCCTCGCCAATTACGGTGTCCGTGGTCCCGTGTATGATGTTTTTGAGTCTTATCTGAGCGATCGAAGGCAGGTTGTTCGAGTCAATAACGTAATAAGTGATGCTCGAACTGTTACTATGGGAATACCGCAGGGGACAGTCCTAGGGCCCATACTGTTCATTACTTATATAAACCCGCTGCTTAGGGAGGTAGAAATGGGTGGTACAATGTTATCGTACGCAGATGACACGGTTCTGGTGTTTGGTGGGGATTCCTGGGATGAGGTTAAAAACACCGCTGAGAGGGGTTTGAAACAGGTAAAATATTGGTTGGACTCTTTTCAGCTCTCACTCAATCTGAAAAAAACAAATTTTATTGCCTTTTCACCAACGGAAAAAAATAGACCAAATTTCAGCGCGCTGCAGGTTGATGAGAGCTCGATACGGGACACCGGCCATACAAAGTATCTAGGAATCTTTATTGACTGCCATCTAAAGTGGAACAATCATGTTGATAAAATTATAACAAGTTTGAAGAGACTTTTGCACAAACTCTATTTGCTACGAGAATTTTTGAACGAGAAATTATTAGTTTGTATTTATAAGTCACTTGTCGAGTCTCTCCTTAGGTACGGTATACTGGTCTGGGGTGGGATGTATAAGACTGCGTTACAGCCCTTACAGATTCTTCAAAACTATATTTTAAAAATAATATTCAAAAAACCTAAACTCTATCACACCTCTTTATTGTATTCTGAGGATATACTAAATGTTAGATGCCTCTATATTTTGACTGCTGGTAAGTTTATGTTAAGGGTCAATAATTTAAACATTGTTTACAAATTTAATACCAGAAATAGATTAAAAGGAAACTTGTCTCTGCCACGGAACAAAACAACACTAAACTTAAAGTCAATAACCTATCTAGGCCCAAAGATATACAACTCTTTGCCCGTGGACATTCGCCGAATGAAAGCAACTAAGAAATTTAATAAAACATATTCTCGATATATCTTTCATAACTTTAAAAATGTGTTTGCAGCTTTGTTTTAGCTTTGAATATGTCAGTCTATTGTGATATTTCCGCCTTAAGTCTTTTAATTGTTTGGAGGCTATAACTTGCCTTTTTTGTATATTGTTGTGTAATTAAGTTTATATTATTATATTGTTACATAAGTTTATACTTTTTTATAACACATACGGGTATTTTAATACCTAGGTGTTCTTTTGTTATATTTATGTTAATGTTCTTATATTATGTATTGTATTGCACTTAATGTATTTATTATTTATTTATTATTATTTATTAAAGAACCACAAAGTAGAAATTAAAAAGACCATCAAAAGTAGACAATCGTTTATTAAAAATTTAAAAATTAACACAAAAATAGTAATGAGATGGTTTATCAATTTGTTGATGTCGGGGTTTAATTTTGTCAACATCAGTCGCAAATCGCCACGCTTAGTGATCTGCAGCCTGTTCCTTTTCGTAAAGTAAATTGCTGCACTGAACCCACACTCAGCCAAATACGATGAAGGAAATGCAATTAAAAATTTCTGTACTTTTCCCACAATCCAGGGTAGAGTGCTGGTATTGATTTTTGAAGCCAGAACTCTTGGTATCCATTTCTGAACTTTACTTTCAGTTCTTCGTTAGTTGTGAGTTCTACGAGTTCCTCTTCTAAATTTGATGATTCTGCTCTATCTGCATTTGCGAAAGGATCTAAAACCCAACTCGGTATATGCATGTCTAAAATATCCTGGAGTCGCTCCTTAAAACCATCAAGAAGAACGTCCAAGTGTTGGCACTAAGTGAGTAAATCTTCCTGTTGTGCATAACGTGGAAAAGTGGCTGTATTCACCTCTACCTAAATTTCGTTTGAACAGAAGAAGTTTCTCCACAAAAACACCTGTGACGTTTTTTGTTTCAATTAAATTCAACTCATCACCTGGCAATTGTAAATTTACTTCGTTAAATATTTTAAGTAGGTCTGTCAAATAAGCGATGTCATTTTTGGATGTAATCAGGTTTGCGCGCAGTTTTTGTCTCTGTTTTCAAGGAAATCTAGTTCTGAGTCAAATAGATTGTAAAAACGATTCAGACAAGTACCTTTTGAGAGCCAACGAAGTTCTGTGTGCAGCAGCAAGCGATAATAATCATCATTTTCACCACAATGTTGGCCAAATAGTCTGCCATTCAGTGAATTACTTCTAATCTTATTGACTGCTGTAATAACGTAATCAAGCGACGTATGCAGGCGCTCATTCAGATTTTTTGCAACCAAATGTTGAGGATGAATAATAGAATATACAGCGAGTACATTTGGTACTGCTTGTTTCAAATGCGCTATGAAACCCGTATGATGCCCCGTCATTGCTGGAGCACTGTCAGTAGCAGCTGATAAAATATTACGAAAAGGAATTTCTTGTATCATATCTTCCTTTTATTGTATCATCGGTTAGTGCAGTTTCGAGCAACACAAACGAACAACACCTCAAGTTACATTAGTAGTTGCTTTAAGCAACATGCAAATAATTTTGCAACTTGTCTTAGCTGAGCTTAGATAGTTATAGAGGGCAAAAAATAATTTAAATTGGAAATCAACTCTATTGTTCTTACTTATATACCCTTCTTCACTAACACTTTGTTGGTTCACCTCCAGCTCGCTGATAGTCTGAAGACCTCCACTATTATTTCTCCTACAACAATAAGTTCTGCCCGACTTCAGGTATTGGTGACAGCGCTAGCGACGTGGATTCCATTTTGGAATCTGGATAGTCACACTTGATACTAATGAATTACAAGAATTACTGACGGTCTGGTGCTCAGACGATCAGTATTTTCATTAGTACTTTGGCTCCGCCCAAATACTTTCAGAATCGCGAAAGTATCGTCAGTATCCTGATGGTCCATCAGTATTTGCCCTCACACGATCAGAAATATTGACAAAATACCGAAATACTGTCAGTAATACTGATCGTGAGAGGGCCGCTTATTCCATTTGTTGATTCATTGCATTACTTTATTTTATACCCTGTATAATGGATAATTGGAGATGCGGACATTCGGTATACATTTCGAGACTGACTAAATGAAAAGTTGTATGATTTTATCGATGGAGATGTTGTTATTAATGAAATTGTAGCGGAATTTTAGAATTTCTCTCATAAAAAGACCGTACAAGACTTGTATTGACTTAGATTTCAATTCCTGCCTAGTATGCAATACAACAGACAAGTACTAGTGCAAATACAAGAACCTAAACTTTTTAAATTTTTGCGTTTATGTAATTTACCCGAAAAGGAAAATAAATATGATTAGTTAATAACTTTTTATGCTATAAATTTAAAATTCTATTAATGTTGTCTTTTTCTCAATAAATACAAGATTACAATGAAATGCCTTAAGCGTTCTCAAGACGCTAAACATCAAAAAAGGACTTGGCTATTATGGCGCATTTAGCTCCAAGGTATTTTTGTTTCTTTATAAGACCACCGGATAAGACCACATCTAACGCAAAAGAAAATCTTTGTGAGGCCATTTTAAGCCCCAATTATAAAAAAACCTAAACAGATTTTGCAATGTATGTTTGTTTAAGCCTCCCGTAACCATGAACTTAAAAAGGATTGTTAAAATGTTACGATCCACATCAAAAGAAAGTTAGGCCTTTTAAATTTAGATTTAATTTAAAAACAATTACTGGCGAACAGCTTTGGGCTAAAAGAAGACAAACGTATTGATGAAAAAAATAAGGTATCCAATTTGTATCTGATCAAAAATTAGGGTGAACAACTTTTAAAAGCCATCTTTTCTTTGTAGGGCATGACATTTCCTTAAAAAATCTTCAAAGGGAAAAATTTCGACAGGTTGCTTTTGACATAGTACAGATTAATCTCTTTACCGCTTTTCAACCTAAGCCCTCGGGTTAAAAAAGATAATTTTGTTTCACTTCTCAATTATTTTTTTATACATAAACTTTGTTCTTTTACGGAAGAAACCTTCATCGCCCCCGTAAGTTGTTCTTTAAACATCAAAAGCACTGTTCTCTGATAACATTAAGTCAAAATTTAGTGATGCATTATAGGAAAAGTTAAATATGTGCTCATAGTATTATGTTTAGCACTTAACAAAGTCCTTTATTATTATTCGGTTAACATCCACTGTCGAAGTATCAGGTATCTAGGCAAATAAAAAGAACGAAAGCAGGTCAACTCAAAGCGAAGTACATATTGTTCGGAACCGAATATAAATTATTTAATGTCATATATAGAGAAAAACTGGCTTTCTTCACAGATTTGACAGACGTCGATTATTCATCGTTATAATTCCTGTCTATAAAAGATAATGCCGTTCAATAATTTTTAAAGTTTGTATTTATTCGTCGTTAAGATAACACTTATTTAAGTAAACAGACTTTGGCGGCAGCGTATTGTATTGTTTTTTTTATTAGTTGCAGTCATCAGCCCTGAGTGAATATAGTTGAGGAAAAACGGTTTAACAAGCGCTTGTGTTAATAAATTTATTACAGATTTTCCAGATTTGAAGTACAAGGTTAAACCCGTCAAAAGTCGACGGATATATATATATATATATATATATATATATATATATATATATATATATATATATATATATATATATATATATATATATATATATATATATATATATATATATATATATATATATATATATAGCACAACCGTACGTTTTTAACTTATTTAAAAATTAAAACAATTTTTTCAAGGCCCTGTGTAAAAACCAAAAAAGCTTTTATATTTATTATGTGTAACAAACGCGAAAGAATATTCGATGTTTTCCCACAACTCAACAGCATGCCTACCCTAGTTCCATCAAATTACTAAGTCAAATCATACATTCGCGAAAATAAAAAAAGAAAAAGTAGATTGAAAAATTTCCTATTCCATCTCTGCCGCTTCCCTTTTCTGATACCCATTATCAGTTGAAGCTAATGTACGTTCGCCTTTTTTATTTTTATAGCTTCCACCAATATTGCCTTTCTTTAAAAACTACATAAACTGCTTATTCCAATTAACAGCTCTTCCGTGATTTCGGTTAGTTTAATTTGTACAGGTTGAACCGAGACGAAAATCTGCTTGATGAACTTTAAAAATTATTTAACATAAGATCGTCGTCTTCTAAACAAAAGCCGACTTTTTTTAATTGCTGAAGAAGACTAAAAAAATGCACTCTCTTTTTTAAAGTTTCATCGTATTTTCCTAAAAATTCTAAGAGGTCGATATAATTTTCCCGATTGGCGGACCACTTGGTTCATTATGGCCAATGAAACTTAATTCATGCTCTCACAGAAAACAAGTACTAACATTCATTGGACGTTTCAAAACATCCTTATTTTTCTTGTCCCGTTCGTTATGAAGTTTTTACTAATTTCACTGGCCGACACGATTTTTGTAACACAGTTCAGCCCATTATTTTCACAATACTAATTAATACCTTTCTAATAATAGAAAAATATTCATAAAGCCCTAGTACTTATCACTTTTCAGTGGGTTCAGTATCATTAGACTCTTTTATAGTGGCAGGTAGTAAATTTTATGAGGGGTCATTTAAAAGGGGTACATTGTAAAACAGAAAGATAACCTAAAATGGATTGGTTATAACCTTAAACTTATTCTCTTATTCAGCCTTCTTTTGAGTTTCGAATCGAGTGGTTCTGTGTAGTTAAGAAAGTTTTGTCAACGACAAAAATGTCAAGTGAAACGCGCCGCAGTTGCAAAGTTTCTCCTGGCAAGTTTAGTTATATTTGTGGAGAATTTCTGGTGAAGTCACAAGCCTAAATACTAATGTACCGTGGGTATCTGAAGGGAAATCTGTTGATAAGGAATTTAAAGGCCTGAAGATTGGGACGGGAAAACATCTGCAGGCAATTTGTTGCATAATCTGGAGACCATATATAGGTATGGATGAGCGAGAGAAGTGGTCTGTTCTAGACTTTTGTGGCTGGACAGTAAAGGGATGCATACGTAACGCGCCTCTTATTGTTCTATTAGGAACAGTCAAGGGGGGAAAAGAATCGCCCATAAAAATCTAAAAAAAAAAATATGAACATTAAGAATTAGGTGTAGACTGAGGCAAAATGATCAGGATTGAAAATTTCCAGCGCGATCAATTGTTATAAACAATTTAATTGCTTATTTTCTAATGACTACTAAACCACTGGTTTTAGAGAAATCGTTTTTGACAAAAAATATTTCTCACAATCTAAGGAACAACTTTTGCCCTTGCACGTTTTTCAAAATTTTTAATTTGGCTCCCCGGTCAGCTCCGCGCATACGGGTTGTAATACGCCGTTGGTACCGTCGGCGTCTGCGTTCTTTCAAAATTATTTTAATAGAACCCCCTATTTAAATAGTACCAAAGAGTACTATAAAATTGTCTCTCTTGTTCCAGAAATGGAACTACAAGATGGAGAAGAGTCTGAAGAGTACGATCAACCCGAAATCAATGAAGAATCTGAAAATTCGGAAAAACGTTTAAACAACGACTTTCAGGGACCATTGACTAGAAACGAAGAGAACAATTTACCACTAAACGTAACAGAATCAAGTTCAAGTATAAGTTCAATTAAAAAAGTGTGTTTGATACTTGTCATAGTATCGCTTCAATTTTGACTAGCGTTTGTTTTGCGAGGACACAGTGTATAAAATTATGTGATACGTGCCAAATTTACTTGTGCTTCGCTCTAACCTAAACGCTGAATGTCTTTATGTAGAAATTCGACAGAAAAGAAAAAATCAAAAATCTTTTCATCTTGGTCGCAAAATGGTTTTCCTGCTGTTGCAAGGTAAGATAATAATAAATGGAAGAGACTGCTCATAATATTTCATTAAATCAAAAGTCAATGTACTATTGCAATTTTTGTAAAATATTTATTTTTAAAACATATCAAAATTTTAGAAAAGTTTCTGAATGCTTGTGACCATGGCTTCATAAATAAATAATTAGTCGTTTAAAAATATATTTTAATTTCGTCGTATATCACATATTATGACAAGCCAGAAGGATCGGTGTAAAACTTTTTCAAATTATCAACAATTGTTTAAAACGTCTTTTTTTAGTCAATTACATTTTGCCGGATTGTTAAAGTCCTCTCAGTATACGGAATTTGTCCTACAACGCTTAATGTGTCATTTATGTAGAAAACGGGCTGTCTAAGGTTTACTAACTTGTTATTAAAGGAATCAAACATAGCCCAGTCCCGCTGTCTAAATACGTGAAAAAATTTTTAGAAGCATTTTGACTTTTCTGGGTTGTAGAGGGGCATGTCTGAGGATATCTACCAGGCGCCCGTGAGTTTTTTTTACAGGTGGGTCAAAATTTTGTGGACAACTAGTGATATCTACGCAACAAGCAAAATACACTTTTTTAATTAAAGATGGTTTTTGTAATAATGTGCCTAGTTTTGCCAAGAAATTATTTACCTACAAATAAACACCGCAAAAATCATAAAATAGGTACTGTAGTATATTGAACATTGACACTCTAGATGTTTATGACTTTTTCTATGTGTTTTAGTACTCTAGATTAGTAGATTGCTAGCGGCTTCCCGTTTTGATACGTTTAGCGTCTCCTCAATAGAGGTCGCGCCTTGTACTAAAAACCCAGAATAAATTGTCTCCTAAATTCTGAGCTAAAAGTATCATTATTCGTAAAATGAAACTAGGAACGCTGCCGAAACTCCGTTTTCTTTAATAAATACAATAGTGGCGACTAGACATAGTAATACGATCATTGTCTACGCACGTGCAGGCTGCCAGCTGTAGTAGATATGAGATTGTCAATAATTTTAAAAATATTTTATCGACGAAAAAGTGCTAACTTGTTGCCAATACACCATTTAGAGCCGATCTAATTTTTTAAATAACAAAAATTAAAAAAAAGTCTACCCCAACACAGCCTCAAACCCACGACCTCTTGGTCAACTCGCCGAGATTCTACCTCTGGACTACGTTGGTAATGTAAGGAAACCGGTCCGATGCCATTATATTTGATGACTAGCGGTGGCGTGGCTGAGATCGTATTTATAAATTTTTATGTTTAACCGCTAATTAATAATACATTAATACAACGCAAATACAATGCGCATATTAGCTACCTAATTAGTTTCTCTTTTTCCAAACTAAATGTTTTGAAAAAGTATATTTTGCGGGGCAGTTTGAGTGTATTTCCATAGTGGGAGTGGCCCGATATTATTGGTGGGCCGTCGGCAAATTGTACCTCTTTTTAACTTCCTAAAGCGCGTATGTCTGTTTCTCTCTTAGTTTTAATGAATTTATATCATCCATTTAAACCTATGAGGCCAATTTAAAATACAGCCCAGCCCGGAGCAAGCTTGGATATCTTTCGACGATGGCTTGGCTTGATTCTGTCTTGGGGAGTTTTCCCATGGAACTTGCACTTTTTTGAAACAAAAGATTCTTTTTTGGTTTTAAAAACTTAAAAAATAAATTATTAGGTAGGTCATTGAAAATTTTAGGTGGGTGATTGACCAAATTATGATATCTACTATCCCAGTAACAGCTGAAATTGCTACTATGATTTTTAATTAATTTTTAAATATGCTAAAACTAGTTTTTCGTCCGTAACAGTCAAAATGCTTCTAGAAGTTTTTTCTTGAAATCGACCTTTTTGGCACAGCCAGCCTGGGCTAACACGTTATTTGCTTTTTCACAAGCACAATTATTACGGAAGGACCTTTCGTGTTTATAATAAAAATATAAAAACAATAAAACCAGCCTACCCGTATGAAAATACTAAACGATAAAAAATAATTTCTCTGTTGCAAATGGGTGATTCTACGATATTTTTACCAGATTTTTTTAAATGCTTGTCCATATCGAAAATTATAATGAATCGAAAAAAGTTACAAGGGAAGAACATTAGATACGCTGCATTCAGACTGGGCAAGCGGCCTAGCGCGGCCGCTTCGCAAGGAGGAGGCTTGCGCAGTGTAAACGCGTCAAGCGTACCCTGGACATTGTCTTTTCCCTGGCTCCTTTAAAAGTCATTAAAAATAAAGTGACCAGAACTTTTAAAAACGTTAACATTCTACTAAGAATTAAATTCGCCATAATTATTACAGTGTTTGTTTAGACATAAGTGTAAAGAAATAGCGTGGAATTACCTAAATAACGTGAAATTGCTGAGATGAAAAGCCCAAAAATAATAAATTACATTAGAAAACAAACTGGCAACATGAAGAATATCTGCAGATGTCTGCAAGGCCGCTCAAATCTATTTAATGTTTTTACGCATATTTTTAACTATTAGCAAAGAATGTAACAGGCCACGCCATTAGAAACAATAGCTGGTAGATAATGTTGTCCCCATCGATGGAGCCCCGCTAGCCCTTCCAGGCGGGGATTTAGGGGGAAACAGAGGGGGGCGCGCCCTCCCTAAAGCCTTGTACAAAAAGGATTTCAATAACAAATTTAATAAAAATGAATATTGTAACAAAAACAAACATTTGCTGTCTATGTAAGATCTTTGAAATGAATTATACTACAAAAATAGGAATAATAGATCAATACTAATATGTAATATAAAAAATGCAAGCCTTTTTTGGCATTTTTGATTTACATGTTCTTAGATTGTTTTTGAAAACATTCCTTACACATCTCACTGCGATCTTATCATTTGCGCCGGATGGCTTTGGCTTCTAAAGGAAACAAAAACCAAATAGTTTTTCATTCAAAAAAAATCCCTTGAAAGTAAATTTTTTCGAAAAACGGCTTTTTCGAAAACGTATTAACAAAATTTTCCGAAAATATTTTCTCGAAACACCTATTTCGAACGTAGATTTTTTCAAAAATATACTGACAGCTTTTTCAAAAATATGTTTTTTTGAAAACGGATTTATGAAATATTTTGAAAATATTTCCTCGAAAACCATAGACAAGATATATTTAGACCATCACAACGTATTCGCGACACCAGCTGAATCCGTCCAATGTATGGGCGAAAAAGTGCGTTTGTGCGCAGTGGGCGCCAGTCAGATTTTTAAACGACGGTCCTCTCGAGGCATGCGCACTCGGGACGTCTAGCAAAAGTGGTTGTTGAACTCAATGACGCAACGCGGCGAACAGAACCGGGCCGAAAAAATCTCAGTCATTTGTATGTTATAGTATTTTTGGTTGGGGTGGCGAATATAGCGAACCTCTGAAGCTTGTTATTTCGATACAAAAATAGTCTTTACAAAGTGTTACAGACATTTCATATGTTTCGCCAATTATGTATCCAACTTTTAAATATAAGGAATTATTTCGTAGTCTATTTCTTACAAGTAGTGCATATACAAATAGTTTAATTCCAAATTTAAATTATATCAATATGTGAAAGAATAGGAGGTAAAAAATATAATTTATCTTAAATGCACTACGGTGTTGAAGTTAATACACACACGGAGAAGTAGAAATATTTGTCAGTGACGTATATTGAGTGTGGCCAAGGTGTCAGAAAGGCACTGATGGGGTGTGCGTGTATTAGGGGCATTGTATAAGGGGTAAGATGGTGTAAGAAGGTCATATATAGTGTCAATGCCTCCTTCCCCTATATTGCATAAGGGTGAGTGTGACCAAAAGGCATATTTGCGCTTTCGCCAAAGGGGCACTAAAAATACTAGTGGATTAGGGTAGAGGGGAGTATTTTAAAAGGGATGGCGAAAGAAAAAAATGCTTTCGCCAAAGGATCGCTAAGATATCAGTGGATTAGAAGGGTGTGTCCAAAAGGCATATTTACGCTTTCGCCAAAGGGGCACTAAAAATACTAGTGAATTGGGGTAGAGGGGAGTATTTTAAAATGGATGGCGAAAGAAAAAAGCGCTTTCGCCAAAGGATCGCTAAGATATCAGTGGATTAGAAGGGTGAGTGTCCAAAAGGCATAATTGCGCTTTCGTCAAAGGGGCACTAAAAATACTAGTGGATTAGGGTAGAGGGGAGTATTTTAAAAGGGATGGCGAAAGAAAAAAGTGCTTTCGCCAAAGGATCGCTAAGATATCAGTGGATTAGAAGGGTGTGTCCAAAAGGCATATTTACGCTTTCGCCAAAGGGGCACTAAAAATACTAGTGAATTGGGGTAGAGGGGAGTATTTTAAAAGGGATGGCGAAAGAAAAAAGCGTTTTCGCCAAAGGATCGCTAAGATATCAGTGGATTAGAAGGGTGAGTGTCCAAAAGGCATATTTGCGCTTTCGTCAAAGGGGCACTAAAAATACTAGTGGATTAGGGTAGAGGGGAGTATTTTAAAACGGATGGCGAAAGAAAAAAGCGCTTTCGCCAAAGGATCGCTAAGATATCAGTGGATTAGAAGGGTGTGTCCAAAAGGCATATTTGCGCTTTCGTCAAAGGGGCACTAAAAATACTAGTGGATTAGGGTAGGGGGGAGTATTTTAAAAGGGATGGCGAAAGAAAAAAGCGCTTTCGCCAAAGGATCGCTAAGATATCGGTGGATTAGATTGACATGGGGCCGTAAGTAGTAGCGCTTTCAGCAAAGTATCAAGTGCACACACTGTAAATAGGTGTAAAAATATTTATATCTTACCCTAGAACTTGGTTTGTTCAATAATTATACAGGATGGGATGCCAATCCAATAAAATATACACATGTAATTTTTTTGATTTACTATTTTACTTCTTAAAACAGTTGCATATTTTATTTCTATTGTTTAGAATACTATGTTTATATTTTATTTCAACTTTCAATTTTGTAAATGTAACGTTTAAAAAATTAAGAGGGGGGGGGACATTAAAGAGACGCACTGTATATATATAAACTGAGCTATTTTCGAGGAATTATCGACAGTTCTGTATAGCAAGAAAACTAAGATTTAAGTCAACAAACTATACACTTTTTGTTAAAATCTCACTAATGGTTACATTTTTATCATTAATAAAAAGAATAATTACAAGTAATATATTTAGCATTTATTACTCGATAAAATATTCACGTCATGTGAAATAAATTTTGAAGTACGGTCCTGTCTATCACAAGGCAAACGTTCGACAATGCGCAAGCGCGCAGAGGACCGTCTTTGTTTACGGATTCAGCTCGGTAAATTTGCCGCATTCGTAATTGACATTATTTCTCTATTATATATTTTCTCTATGTCGAAAACACGTATTTCGAAGGTACATTTTTTCAACAATGTATTCAAAAAATAATTAAAAAAAAATTGTTTTAACATTATTTAGAAAATTAAGATCCTGAATAAACCTAAACGAACCTTTTTTGGGTTTGATCAGGTTTCCTCAGGTTTGGTACGTTCCTTTCTCGTTTTTTAAAAAGCTTAAAAGAATGAATATCGCAAAAAATTTAATTTCGAAAAAGATTTTCTCTGAATAAATGTATTTTTGAAAAGTGCTTTGAAAAAATTTGAAAAATTGGTTTTAGAAAAATTGTACTTTCGTAGGTACTCGTATATTCCTCCCAAATAAGCAGAAGGCATCGTCGCCCCCCCCCCCCCCCCCCGAGCCCTTCCAAAAGGCAATTGACCCATTGCCTTCATTGATTGAGACAGTGGAACAAGTAAGCATATGTTTGATCAAAGCGGGGCTCCATCCAAGGTATTTTCTTCTAAATGATCCTTCCAATACCGAAAATGATTTAGAAAATCACTGAAAGAGAATCGTGTCGAACAGTAAATTGTTTATTCTAATTTAATAGTTGCCCGTGGACTAGATTATACTGGACAGGCCTGGTGCACCCTATTAGATTCTTTTCTATTAGCCGATGGAACATACGAGCTGTAATCGGAGCTCTACATATACCTATAGGTGGTAGATTTAAAATATATGATAGTTCTGACTGTTCTGAGACACATTTTGCCTTTTTAGCATGTAAATAAAATTTCAAAAATGTTCCCGACATATAAATCAACAGTAATCGATTGTCCACTAGAACCCAACGTAAAAAATAAACAGTTGCCAAGTAATTGTTTTTATATTTTGTAACAATATACATAACCTAACTTGTATAATATTATGTGGTTTAATGTACATACATACAGAAAAAAAAATTAAAGGGATTTATAAAAAAGGCAAAACAATTAATTAAACATTAGATTGTATCTAGTCAATTGTAATAAACATTAAAAAATATTTGTTTATTTAAAAAATAAGTTTCAAATGTTTTTAAAAGGGTATACTGACAGAGTTGCCCTATATTTGTCAATTATAGCCGCCCCTATTAAGAAGTTATTTTTTGGTAATACCTTCCTTTTCCAAATATATTTTCTCCCTGAAACAATTCAAACAGGAAAAGAAAAAAATGGCTATCAACTTCATTTTGTTGATGAAATAGAAAATAGATAATCAAGCATTTAGTAAAAACTAAGATAAAATCAGAACTGTTTTTTTTAATTACAAGTTAATTAAGAATTCCTAAAAGTTCATTTAACTTTTAGCAAGTTCCAGAACTTCACTCAACTATATAGATCTAATAATCTGTTTACACGTAACGTAAGATCAAAAAACGTCTTCAAAGTATGCCTTTGGAATCTATCACGAAAGTCTTGAATTATTACTCTTGAAAGGTAACATAGGTAAACGGTATAGGCGAATGAAAAATAAAACTGTCAAGTCCTAAAGATTTTATTGTTAAGAAAATTACATTATTGTCATTGTCATTGCATAATACAAAATTGAATAAAAACATATACAACAAAGAACCTAAAAAGTATAAATTTAAACCAGATGAGAGACGTGTCCAGGTCCACCTTCTACTTCCAAACGTGTTCTCATTCTGCTTTTACAGCATCAAAAACATTGGTGAGCACTTGGGGGGGGGGGTTGTTAATCTCCTGAAATTTATTTGTAATTCTAGCCCGTAGGTCTTCTAAATTTTCACAATTTTCACAAGGGGTTTTGAAAACAGAGTTTTTAATATGTGGCCACAAAAAATTAGCACGGCGTGAGATCGCAGGACCGTGGGCGTGGTGGCCACCTAACTGGCAAATCACGACTAATGATTCGGTCTTCAAAAATTCTTCCAAAAAATTTAAATTATCAAGAGTTACGTGAATTGGTGCGCCATTCTGCTGGAAGTAGCCTTTTAGCCTCTCTCCATCGTCTAATGCGTTTACAAAATTTTCTAAAATTGTATTACGGTATCGCGCCGAATTGAGAGTCCCTTAAAAAAAATTCGGTCCAATTAACCTTATTTGGCGATATATGGCCGCCCACTCGCCAACTTTCTGTGAATACAGACGCTTCTCTATAAAGAACTGTGAATTTTCAGAACCCCACATTCTCATTTGTTGAGAATTTACATAACCAGAGGGGTAAAACAATGCCTCGTCAGTAAAAAAAGGTATTTTGAAATACATTTTCATTATTATGCAAATTATCCATTAACCACTCTGAAAATTGCATTCGCTGCGGCTTGTCATTTGGTAACAATCCTTGGACTGAGCTTGGACGATAAGCGTGCATATGCAGGTCACATTTCAGGATTGTATTGCAGGTTCCGAATAGGAGTTTGTGGGTGTTCATTAACAATTTGCCTCAATTCTTCTACTTTTTGTGCAGTGCGAACTTTGGGTCTCCGACTGCCTTCCTTTCTATTCACACTTCCTGTTTCTCTAAATAAAGCCGCAGATCTAGTTAAAAAGTTGGCCAAACTGGTCGAAATCCATGACTATATGTGGAAATTCTGTGTGAAAATCCTGAATGCTGTCCCGTGTTGAGTAAACCCACTGGCCATCAACCCTTCTACCATTTTTAAAGTAACATTCGATCGTAAAAGCTTTTTGCTCTGCCGTGATTACCATGTTTAATTTTCTTAAAAATAAAAACTTCAGAACTTGACAGTTCTATTTTTCATTCACCTATACCTTTTACCTATGTTACCTTTCAAGAGTAATAATTCAAGACAATCGTGATTAATTCCACGGCATACTTTGAGAACGTTTTTTTTATCTCGCGTTACATAAATAGAGAGGAAAACTTCTTTACCCTATGACACTTTCCAGTGTCTAATAACTCTTTAGATATACTACAGGATCCTTCATTTCATTATGAATGTCGATTACTGATAAGCCTTTCAAGAAGTACCACTTAATGACAGCACGAATTTTAACGCTATCCATCTCGTCAACAACCCTGGCATGCTCTTAATTAAGCAGCTCCCAAAACCAAACTAGTGCACGCAGCGATCTGTAATTTAACAGCTGACGGTCTGAATGAGTGACCTTGTCAGCGTGTCACACAAAGTCTGAAACAACGCCATCTATCCGTCATTCGACGAACTTTTCAGCTCATTCTCGTACTTACATTTATAATAATACACTATTTTAACCAGAACTTTTAATTAAAAATTAATGAATGCTTACTTATTTACTTCCTAGCTGAACAAACTTGGATGGGTTTTGGTCGACTGAACCACTACAAACAACTATTGAACTATATAGCTCTGCCTTCGTCTAACTTTCATTAGTGCTGGGTTATAGACATTTCCCAATGTTTTCAGACCAACCTTGCCATCTTCCTGTTTGCTGCGAATAAAAGATACTGTGTTAGTATGCCCTTTTAATAGTTCTAACGGCCAAGATTTCAGGATAAAATTATTTAGTTTTTTTTTGCGAATTTCTAATACAATGTAATATAAAAGTAATTTACCGTAGGGTTAGTGACGGAATTATACAAAAAAATAAATTAAGTTAATGAATGTTAATCATATACGTTGCTACAAATAGTTATCATGAGCGGTTGACGTTTTATTGAGACTTAAAGCATATTATATAGGTTTAAATAAAGGTGGAGAATTTAGGTTGCCATACACCAACAACTTTTCTATTGTAATTGTAGTTACGTGAACTAATATCGCTATTTCAAGTTTTTCTTTTTCAAAAAATTGGTGTTAAATTTCATAAAATAAAATAAGGGAAATTAAAAAGAAAGTAATGGAAATTAAGAAAAAAATTATGGAGGTATCTAAAAATCGTACTTTCTTCTGACGGTGTCGTCCCATTTAAAAAATCGGCATACTGTACTTTGGTTAGTGGAATTTCAAACAGACTAAAACGGACTGATACTCTATCTCTTTTTTTTGCCATGTGTATTATACTAAACTTTTCCAATCTTAATAGTGCCTATTACTTTCTTCTTTCCAAATTCTTCCAGTATTTGTCCATAACAATTCAATTGAAAGACTAATATTTGCTATTTGTCCAAATCGATTCATTTAGAAGCCTATCCTAAACATTTATCTATCTGATCCACTTCCGGATATAGGTTTTTCGTAGTCTCATCCATCTAACGCCAACACAAGTCAATCAAAACACATTCCTAAACATTTTCTATCCACCCAATCCACCCCTGCATATACGTCTTCCATAGTCTCATCCTTGCTTCTCTGTTCCGCTCTGCTTCTAACCAATTTGGGATGTGAAATATGAAGGGCAATTTGTGAGGAGTAGATAGGATCAAGGTTAGGACATGACTCCCCCAGGTATTAGGAAGTGGGGAAAATCAAGAGCTCGCGTGGGCAGGGTTGCCAAATCCCTGAAGTAGATCTGTCCTCCATCGGGAGCATGAAGGAGTATCTACCCGCTACCCATATTATGATTTGTAAAGTTGTGAGGAAACAAACCTGCTCTTAATATATATATATATATATATATATATATATATATATATATATATATGCATATATATTAGGCAATTTTTATAAGATTATCTCCAATACGACCTAATACTATGCTTTACGTCCTTAAATTTTGGATATGTTGAAAGTTTCGTTATCTATTAGAAGTTAATTGTTTTTGTTAAGATTATGTTTAAAAGTTATTTTACAGAAAAATGTTTATATATACATATAATATCCTTAAGCAAAATAAAGTTATTTTAAATCGTAAACTATTAGTTTTATTTTTTGTTCAGTTCTAAAAATATCTTTTTGGTTTTATACCGTTTAAACCAATAACGAAATAAAGAGTTTTCTTTGTAGGATAAGAAAATTTCTATACTTATAAACTTGATTTTAAACACTTTCAGGCCTTCAATGTGTTTGTATAGGGAAAACGGTCGTAATAAGTTATTAGGTAAGTATATTATGTAATATTAAATTTAAAGTAGATCTAAGTAGAAAGCAGAAGCTGAGTTTACTTTAGAATACATATGTAGTTGTTGGTTGAATTCAAGAGTTTTTTTATAGAAATTTTAAAAATTACACCTTAGAGAATTTATTTAGGCCTTTTTACGTTTTCACACGCCTGTTTAGTTTTGTCAAATTTAAAAACAAACCCCTTAATTAAAATATGCATATTAGTACTGACGGATTGTCCAATTTGTCAATATATTATCTGACTAACGAGAGTGGCCACAGCTTTACACTTTGGCAGATTTTTTGTCGCCAATTTAAATCCGACAGCCAAATATCTGCAATCGAAAATACAAACGGCAGATCAGTGGCGCAACACCTAAAAATATATTTCAAACTAATTAATTGACAAAAAATCTTATATACATATATACTCGTTTATATCCAGGGTGTCACGAAATTAGCGTGCAATATTTTTATAAAAAAAATAGGATAAAAATTTCCTATGAACATACCCCGAGAAATGCTTCATTAGGGGCCTAGAACCCCCCCAAAAGGGTCGGAGGAAAAGAGTTTTTTCGTAATAGCATGGAAACCGTTTAAGATAATGGCATGAAAATTGGTACATGTCTTACAACTGATAAGTTGTAAATTGCAGTGGATTTAAAGTGAAAATATTTCTTCCAGTTGCGTCGCACGAAGTGGGGCTTAAGGTTAATATTATCCTATATTTTTTACTTCTAAGATTTTGTATTTTAATGCAATTTATAGAAATCTGGAGTTGTTTATTGAAAAAAGGTACTTCAGTTATTTCGATAGGATGCACTGTTTTCGAGTAAAATTAATTTTAAAAATATCGTATTTTTCAAAAGGGATGATACTCCATATGAGGAGTTCAGGCAATTCCGAAAGTTGCTCTTAACAATTTAGTTACGCCTAAAAGGTCTTACAATAAGACAAAACGTTCCTATAAACATACCCCGAGAAATGCTTCATTCGGGGGTTAGAGCCCCCCAAAGGGTGTCGGAGGAAAAGGGTTTCTTCGTAATAGCATGGAAATCGTGTAAAGTAATGACATGAAAATTGGTACATTACTTACATCTGATGATAAGTTATAAATTACAGTGGATTTGAAGTGAAAATATTTTTTTCAAGTGGCGTCACACGGAGTGTGGTTTAAGGTAAGTATTATCCTAATTTTTTATTGTAAGACTTTTTTTTATTTTAAATGCAATTATTGGAAATTTTTATGTGCTTAAAAAATAATAATAATCAGTGGGGTGTTTCATAAACTTGTTTAGGTATTTATTATCAACAGTATAAAAGAACTAACAACCAACATTATTGAAACCAATACATAAAAGAAATGTTAAAAAAAATTAATAAAAAAATTTAACAATCTTTATTAAAAAAAGGCATTAGCTAAAATTTAATCAGGTTTTCAAAATAATTTCCATTTTGCTGGATACACAATCTAGCCCTGCGTCTAATATGTTGGGAAGCACGAAGAATCTGAAAACGATTTTCTCTAAGTTCGTTTCCGGCACGATTTATTCTTTGTGCTAATTCTTCTTGATAATCTATTTCTGTCGCATATATCTTACAATAGCAGTCATATGTCCCCAAACATAATAATATAGTGGATTTAAATCTGGCGATCGTGCCGACCAGGCTATTGGACCACCTCTGCCAAACCATCGATTTGGATAATTATTGTTTAGCCAATTCCTAACTTGTCTCCCAAAATGAGCTGGGGCCCCATCATTGTGAAAGTAATGGCCCAATCTTATTTCTAATGGGACATCATCCAACAAATCACCAAGCTAATTTTCCAGAAAATTTAAACAATTTGAATTTTGTGGAATTTCGATTGGGCCAATTAATTGATTATCAATAATACCAGTCCACAAATTTATTGAAAATCTGTGTTGGTAGTTCGTCCTTCTGACCATCCTTGGATTTTCATTCGCCCAAAAATGGATATTATGAATATTGAAGGCATTGTCCCACGTAAAAGCGGCTTCATGGAATCACAAAATTTTAGGTAAAATATTCTGGTTATTTAAAATCCATTCAGATAATTAGGAAGTTTCCATTTTTTTCATTTTCTCCTAATAAATAGTCCTAAAAATCTAAAAAGCATATGAATTTTCTGTTTTTAATTATCTGTAGAAATAAAAAAGTTATGGGCCTTTACAGTTTGAGGCTCGATGTACTCGAGGACGTCCAAACACACATCCCCCTCAACAGCGGCATAGGCGTTCGCAGCAGCAGCGAACAGCTAGCCCCCCGAGAGGTGTGTGTAGTGACGTCACCGGCCGATAAAAGCCGCGCGGAAAGAAGTTGAATAAGTTCGTCAATTTTGAAGATATCGAGATGATTTTTTTTTGTTTGACAAGTTAAATGAAAGACTATTAAATGATGTTGAAGTTACTCGATATTTCTGACATAGGAAACTTCCTAATTCTACTCTAGCTGGGAAGTCTTCAGGTCTCAAGTTTTGAACCCTTTGATAATGAAATGGGCGAAGCGCTTGTATCTGTGCCATTCTTCCTATCTAAAATAAAATAAATTTAGGGTAATTTAGGTACAATAGTTGCTCACTAATGAATAATACAAATAAAACAAGGATGCCTTTTTTCAATAAAAAATTCCAGGTTTCCAAAAAATTGCATTTGAAATAAAAAAATCTTAGAAATAAAAAATATAGGATAATATTTACCTTAAACCGCGTTCCGTGCAACGCCACTGGAAAAAATATTTTCACTTTAAATGCACTGTAATTTACAACTTGTCAGTTGTAAGACACGCACCATGTTTTCATGCCATTATCTTAAACGGTTTTCATGCTATTACGAAAAAACCCTTTTCCTCCGACCCCCTTTGGGGGTTCTAGCTCCCCAATGAAACATTTCTCGAGGTATGTTTATAGGAAACTTTTGTCCTGTTTTTGGATGTACTTTGCACCCTAGAAATATTACACGCTAATTTTGGGACATCCTGTATGCAGGGTGGCCGAAAAGTCTTAATATGGGCCAATATCTTTGCTATCAGTAAAGATAGAGACACCAAAGGTTAGGTGTATCTTCTTGGTTAATAAATTTACGTTTGCCCATACTAAGACTTTTCGGACACCCTGTATAATAAAAGCAATAGGCAACCTAGAACGAGTAGACAACAATGACGTCTGGCCCTTCTTGGGGCTCCACAGCTTGTAATCTGTAAGGCAATTCCCTGAAGAATAA
This sequence comes from Philopedon plagiatum, assembly GCA_963971165.1. Taxonomy (NCBI): domain Eukaryota; kingdom Metazoa; phylum Arthropoda; class Insecta; order Coleoptera; family Curculionidae; genus Philopedon; species Philopedon plagiatum. The sequence goes on along the minus strand of OZ020198.1, from coordinate 14,472,022 downwards.
CTACATTTTCAATATATGATTCTTGTGAACAGTAGTACAAATGCAGCACTGCCATCTAACAGGAATTTACTGTAATACAAAGGCAGTTAACACTGACCAATAACCTGTACCAAAAAAAAGTTTAGTAGCTTCATGCACTGGAAGTACGAGAGGAATTCAAAATAATGGTCGGGCCGGGTAGACAATGACGTTTCGCCTGTGTTGGGGCTCATCAGATTGATGCAACCCGTAAAGCAACACCGTACGTAAAGGTACAACATTCTCGATATGAATTCAGGTAATATGGTCTAACACTTTGTTTAAATAAGGCCCTAATATAGAAAATATGTAAGTACATGGTAAAAACTAGAATTATATATTTAAAAAAGCGACAGCTACAATTTGCATTAAATTTGTGTAGAATACTCAAAACATCAATATCTCTGCAGCTATAAAATAAACGCTTGGCAACTTGTAAATAATTATCAGTTCATTTAACCATGGGGATTAACGACTTTTCGAACGCCACTGAAAATATATAGGCCGATATTTACGTCTACGCGGTGTAAACTTTCCCCTTTGACAATTAATTTTCTGGGGGTGTTTGTTGAATACAAAATCAAGCGCTTTTTTGCAGACGAATTCCACATTTTTATACTATCAGTCGACATGTTTCAATTTTTCACGCCAACAGACAAATTTTGTTATAACATTTCGTTCCGAAAATATTTTTCGCATTGCTCTTTTTTCCTTTTTATAGGAGACAATCGAAAATACATGTATATACATATATCGCAAAATACGAATAAAAAAATAGTTCCGTTGTAGTAGTTTGTTATAGGTAATTTTCAAAAAAAGTCTTGCGGTATAAGGATGGTACCAGGCGCGGCCCGTGAAATTTCAAAGTTGCTTATCTCTGTTGCTACTTATGGGACCCATACCAAATTCAGGTTTTTTAATAGTGAGCCTACTAGGAATGTTTTGGCAAAGAAAAAAAATATTTTGCAATTTGCGAAAAAAAGTTGATTTTTTGAATTGACCCACCAGGGTAAAAAATTAACACGCTTAGATATTTTATTTATTATTTTTTCTAAACAAATTTTACATCATTATGTCGACAATTCTTAAATTTTAAGAGAAAAAAATGGTTTAGTAGAAAGTTATAGTCATTTGAATTTTTTCAACCGAAAAATAATTTAAATTTTCGGTTGCAAAAAATTCAAGTGACTATAACTTTCTACTAACACATTTTTTTCTCTTAAAATTTAAGAATTGTCGACAAAATGATGTAAAATTGGTTTAGAAAAAATAATAAATAAAATATCTAAGCGTGTTAATTTTTTACCCAGGTGGGTCAATTCAAAAAATCAACTTTTTTTCGCCAATTGCAAAATATTTTTTTTCTTTACCAAAACATTCCTAGTAGAGGCTCACTATTAAAAAACCTGAATTTGGTATGGGTCCCATAAGTAGCAACAGAGATATGCAGCTTTGAAATTTCACGGGCCGCGCCTGTATGGTACATCCCTTAGCAATGAATACCAGACATGACTCGATAAGTGATAAAACTTGTAATGTTACCAGTCTCTGAGTCTGTCATCGCAAACTTTATCAAGTTACAGGTTTTATCGCTTCTTGTCATCGAAAACCTTATATCAGGATGCAAGCTTATCGCGTCTTGTCATCGCAAACCTTATATCAGGTTACAGGCTTTATAGCTTATTGTTACTGGCACCTTTTTTTAGGTTACACGCTTTATCGCTTGTTGTTATCGTTTTATTGTATGCTAGTATTGGCATTGTCTAAATGCGAAGTGCTTCTAATAAAGTTTATAGCTTGGATGAATTAGAAAGGATTCGGTGTTCCGTATACTGTGAGCGTATCGAACGTGCAACCTGTTTATTTGTTGTTTGTTGTGAAAACATCTTACCCTAGAGGTCCAGTTTACGAACTTAAGGAAATACGTAATTGAATCAAGAATTGTAGTAGAAAGAGATAAAATAGCATTGGCATTGGAGTGTTGGAGCTCAGAAGTGTTGCTGTCTTTGTTGGTTGCTTAGGAAATACGTCTGAACACTCGGTTACACGTATATCTTTGTCTAATGAACTAGAAAAGAAGAAGTGCGACTTACAGATTTATAAATGACTCGGAGCGACTTTAAATAAGCCTTTTGAAATAATGTATTTAAGAGCTTTCTAACCTAAATTTATTATTATTTAGCAGAAAATTAAATATTTTAGGGCTTTTATTACCTTTAGTAAATCTTGTGATGCTTCTAACGTATTTTTTGTACAAAAATACAAAGTAAAATAATAAGATGTGGCCAATGTTTACAAATTGTGTTTACAGTGTCGCTTAGAATGGTTTGTTTTGGCTTCAAAGAATGTTACATCATCCTGTATCCATTCTTAATTCATCCAAGGTTTATAGACTGTAGATCTACAAACTTTAAAACGATACGAAACAAAATAAAACTCAATAAGTGATTACACTACTTGTAACCTGCTGAAGTTACACGCTCTATCATAATTGTGATCGCCAACCTTTCCAGGTTACAGGCTTTATCGCTATTTGGATTTACATACTGTGAGTCTGTAAACTTTCAAATGTTGTTAGACATGACTTGATAAGTGATAAAACCTGTAACCTCATCGGGTTACACGATTTATGGCCTGTTGTCATCTCAAGCCTTATCAGGTTACAGGCCTTATCGCTTGTTGTCATCGCAAGACTTATCAGGCTACAGGCCCAGATAAAGCCACACCAGATGAGAAACTGCTCGCCCGCTTACTTTGACCTTGACGCGAGAGATGTGGATGGCCCGCACCAAATACTATATTCGACACCACACCACTCGAATCTAAAATACAACTGAACAACTATATTTTACTATATTCTCTGGTGTCTGGCCAACAGTCGGTGGCGGAGCTTTAAATAAATTCGAGTTAACGTGTTAAATGTACACTTTCTCATCTGGTCTACAGGTCTTAGGTCTTACCAGTTTGCAGGCTTATCATCGCTCTATAGTTTGCAGTGGTGTTCGCATGCTCTCTGTCTAATGCAGACTGTAGATCTGTAAACATTTTAAAGTTTACACCAGATATAAAACTCGATAAGTGATGAAACTTGTAACCTGCTAGGGCTACACGCTTGATCATTGTTGTAATCGCCAACCTTAGCAGGTTACGGATTTTATTGCTGGCTGAGTTTACAGACTGCGTGTCTGCAAACTTTAAAATGATGCCGGAAATAGCTTGATAGGTGATTAAACCACCTGTAACTTGATAATGTTACGCGCTTTATTACCTGTTGTCATCTCAAGCCTTCCAAGTTAAAGTATATATATATATATACAATGGGCGCCAGAAAGTGTGCAGCATATGAGAAAAAATGTTATCTTTGAATTTAACAAATTAATTTTATCTCGAAAAAGTTCTGCATACCTTCAAACCAAAATAATACCCAACAAATCCGGTGAAAGTCTTATGGTATACGAGGAAGAATCAAAAATTCGAAATGGCGTTAAGAGTAAAGCACCCCCATTTTTTACTTTAGAAATTTGTTTTTTCAAAGTTATACTTACCCTAATATTGATTTTCGCTTACTTTGGACAGAAAATAGGATTTAATCGGTTTTTTGTGCATTACCCTGTATAAAAGTAGTTCGCAATGATACAATACACAAATTATACTTTTTGTAGACTTTATTAGAAATAATCGTAAATGTTATGTCAGTTTTAAAAATATTATGGCCATTAAAAATAAAAACATACAAATTTTAAATATTTTTGCGGCACACGGTATTTGATTTTTTCGAGAATCAAAAGAATTTCATCTAATTGAAATTTTTTGATACACTTTAACTTAAGCTATCTTCCAAATGGTATATTTATTCCTCAAAACTACAAAGTTTTTTCTTTAGGTTTTTTATTCAGGTTTTAATCGTGGTCCTCACAAGAAAAAACTGGAAAACCCAAAATATTTTATGAAATTCGGGTATAAAGATCGATTCATATGTGTGTATTTGAAAGGAAAAAGATGCGTTTCAAATTTTGTTTGGATTTAAAGTGTACATTATATTGAGCTTAATTTTTTATTGCAAATAAAATACGTTTATATATATATATATATATATATATATATATATATATATATATATATATATATATATATATATATATATACAGTGACCGGCAAAAAGTTCGCAACATATGGGAAAAATTTTTATTAGGTGAGTATTGGAAAAACTTTGCCGGGGGATCGGTTCTGCATGTCCGATAACCTAAAAATCGATTTTGACATACGTCACGTGACCACTGGTATAGCGTCAAATTAAAAAAAAAATTGTTAATTTACAAAAAGTGAGGTTAGTTGACGAGATATCAAAAAAAGTTATTTGAAAAAATTGCTTAGAATTAAATTCTAGGTCCTTGTGCAAAATTTTAAGATTTTATTTAAAAAAATTGGAAAACTCAATTTTTTTTAAATATTTTTTTATCGATTTACAAATTTCCAGTTTTTTTCGTTTAGATAGCTTGGCTAATGTAAAGCCCATGTATCTGGATGAAAATAAACGAATGTAGTAGTTTTTTCTACAATTGACAGGACAAAATTAAAAAAAACAGGGTTTCGCCGGACGCTAGCTGTTGCAATGATTTGTATCTAGCAGCAGTGTCAAAATTTTAGAGACATTTCAATGAGATTACATTGAGAAAACCTTAATCGTCTTAAATATATCTGAAGTTCGACTTTTTGTAAAGTTAAGGGGAGTAAAATAGATAATAAACAAAAAATTACCTGTTTATTTAATCGAAATTTCATAAACGAAAACCAATGTAAGAAAAACTTAAAAGTAGTCAAATTCTGTACTAACAACATAAAAAATCATTGTTTTTCCTTGGGTGCACAAAATTTAAAACTCAGTATGACCACCATTTCTCTCCATACATACTATTGTTCTCGAGCGCAACTCTCGATTAACATTTCGGAGCATTTTACGATTTATTTGCAATACACAATTTCTAATGACATTCTCTAAATTTTGTATATTCCTAAAGGGTCGATGTTTGTACACAGAGTTCTTTAGGTATCCCCACATAAAGAAATCTAACGGAGTCAGATCTGGTGATCTCGCAGGCCACGGATTTTCAGAAAACCGTCCTATCCACTGGTTTCCAAATTCTTGATCCAGCCATCTCTTCACCTCATTTGTGGAATGAATGCTAGCTCCGTCTTGTTGAAAGTATAAATTTCTTCTTTCGGCTAATGACAAATTGTCTAAAAAGTCAGATATCTCAGTTTGTAGAAATTCTAAATATCGTTCTGAATTTAAATTGTCTCTAAAGAAAAAAGGTCCCACTATTCTGAGGTTGAAAATTCCGCACCACACATTAACCTTAAAACTATATTGGTCTTTACTCTGAATTACAAAGTCTGGGTTTTCGGTGGCCCACCATCTACAGTTTTGTGAACTGACGGTTCCGTTAGAGGTAAATGTAGCTTCATCCGAGAAAAGAACGTTCTTTGGGAAATTAAAATCTTCCTCAATCATACCCTGGAACCAGGCACAAAAATCGAAGCGGGCGTCATAATTCCTATCTTTTAATACTTGTACAAATTTAGGTTTGTACGGATGAAATTTGTTTCTTTTTAATATCCTCCGCACAGATCTTTCGTGAATGTTAGTGATCTCCGATATTTGACTAACTGCTAATTGGGGTGTTTCTGTGATCGACAAACACACATCCAGAGAACCTTCGTCACCTGTTACCGGTTTTTCATGGGAAACTTTATACTGATTTTCTACCGATCCCGTTTCTTTAAATTTATTGACTAGACGAGATACTGTGGAATAATGGAGGGATTTATCGGGGTGCCTCTCATTAAAAATTGCTGCTGTTTCTCTATGGCTTTTGTAATTATCTCCAGAAATTAAAATAATTTCTATCTTTTCCTGAAGAAGTAGTGTGGGTGCCATTTTAAGGAATAAAATATTAATAAACTTATGGTAAATATCAAACTTAGTAAGATGCGAGACATAAACCAATGACATAGGTTGAAATCAAACAAATTATAATTTGTTTGACATTTTTCTGTTGTTTTTAACCTACTAGATTATTTGGTTGTTTTAATTTCAGAGCCTGCTTTGGTAGTTTTAAGTACAACTAAATAGACCTGGTTGTTAAATTTATGTGCGAAAAATCTTAATAAAATCTTGATACAGTCATTTCATTAGATTCAAACCATTGCAACAGCGAGCGTCCGGCGAACACCTATTTTTTCGATTTTGTCCTGTCAATTGTAGAATTGTAGATCTGACTCCGTTAGATTTTTTTATGTGGGGATACCTAAAGAACCCTGTGTACAAACATCGACCCTTTAGGAATATACAAAATTTAGAGAATGTCATTATAAATTGTGTATTGCAAATAAATCGTAAAATGCTCCGAAATGTTAATCGAGAGTTGCGCTCGAGAACAACAGTATGTATGGAGAGAAATGGTGGTCATACTGAGTTTTAAATTTTGTGCACCCAAGGAAAAACAATGATTTTTTGTGTTGTTATTACAGAATTTGACTACTTTTAAGTTTTTCTTACATTGGTTTTCGTTTATAAAATTTCGATTAAATAAACAGGTAATTTTTTCTTTATTATCTATTTTAATCCCCTTAACTTTACAAAAAGTCGAACTTCAGATATATTTAAGACGATTAAGGTTTTCTCAATGTAATCTCATTGAAATGTCTCTAAAATTTTGACACTGCTGCTAGATACAAATCATTGCAACAGCTAGCGTCCGGCGAAACCCTGTTTTTTTTTAATTTTGTCCTGTCAATTGTAGAAAAAACTACTACATTCGTTTATTTTCATCCAGATACATGGGCTTTACATTAGCCAAGCTATCTAAACGAAAAAAACCGGAAATTTGTAAATCGATAAAAAAATATTTAAAAAAAATTGAGTTTTCCAATTTTTTTAAATAAAATCTTCAAATTTTGCACAAGGACCTAGAATTTAATTCTAAGCAATTTTTTCAAATAACTTTTTTTGATATCTCGTCAACTAACCTCACTTTTTGTAAATTAACAATTTTTTTTTTAATTTGACGCTATACCAGTGGTCACGTGACGTATGTCAAAATCGATTTTTAGGTTATCGGACATGCAGAACCGATCCCCTGGGAAAGTTTTTCCGATACTCTCCTAATAAAAATTTTTCCCATATGTTGCGAACTTTTTGCCGGTCACTGTATATATATATATATATATATATATATATATATATATATATATATATATATATATATATATATATATATATATAGATATAATGTTATCTTTGTCTTGCTTATTATAGCGCCTATGACACAAACAACACTGTGCCTAAAGAGGTTCGAAATAACATAGATTTGAGACTAGAAGTATCAGGCGCTTATAAAGTGGAATTATTTTGAAATTGCTTGCGGGTGATATAATAGGGCATATAGTTAGCGACACCTATCAAATTGCATTCGCAGCTCTATGTTACGAAATTCTGTATTTAAGTTTTTTATAACTAAAACAGAAATCTAAAATTAATTGATTTTTAGAGAGAGATAAAGCGACAGAAACCTGTAATTCAAAAAGAAAGGAAAGTACTGATGTTATCTTAGTCTTGCTTATTATAAGCACCTATGATCCAAACCACACTGAGCCTAAGAGGTTCAAAATTCCATTGATTGCGAGTTTCAAGTATCAGGCGCTTATAAAGCCGAAGAGGTAACAATTTCAGTAGTATAATATAGTTAGCGACATCTACCAACTGGCACTCGAAGCTTTCTGTTCTAACAATGAAATTCAGTGTTTAGGTTTGGGGAATAAGAACAGAAATCTAGAAATGAATTGATTGTTATAGAAAGCGACAGCAATCTGCAATTTGGAGGGAAAGGAGGATACTGATGTCACCTTTGTCTTGCTCATTATAAAACCCAAACAACAGTGTGTCTTAAAAGATCCGAAATTTCATTGCTTGAGACATTCAAGTATCAGGCGATTATAAAATGAAAGAGGTTAGGAGAGAATTTTTTAAATTGTTCTCGATTATATAATAGCTGGCGACATCTACTAAGCTGCACTCAAAACTCTCCGTAGTGAAAAAAGTTATTTTGTGTTTGGGCGTGGGTAAATAAAAGAGAAATCTAGGAATTAATTGACTTTTAGAAAGAAATCAACCGACAGCAATCTGTAATTTAGAAAGAAAAGAAAATATTAATGCCATCTTTGTCTTGCTCATTATAAGGCCTATGCCACCAACCCACTGTGCCAAAAGGTTCGAAAATTCATTGATTGAACTTTCAAGTATCAGGCGCTTTTAAGTTCGAAGAGGTAACCGGAGCATCTCCAAAAATTGTCATTGATCCCCTGCTTCGGCGCCTACAATGGTGCAAATCTAATTTACGTTGTTGCCGCCATTCGGCGAATAGTTACACAGCATCCAGCATCTTTAGCCGCCGATACATTTTTCTCAAAGACTGAATTAATTTTTTTTAAATTAAAGTGAAACTAAAACTAGTGAATAATTTACCTCATTTAGGCCTATGGAAAACATTCCTGTCAATGTTATCTCTACAGGTATTTTTTTTTTAAATCTCATATTTTCGTGAAAATGTTTTGCGGCACTATAGGATCAATATTTCCTTTTTAAATGCTAATAACATTTTCAGGAATTTTTTTGCATGATGTTGGGGGTTATTGCCTTGTTTGTTATTTTAGTTGTGTTCCTGTTGTAACTGATTAATATAATTTATCTAGATTAACATATAAATCAATGAATAGGCAACAAGTATATAAGGATTTAATGTGATAAGATAATACAAAAACAAAAGTGGAATTTGGCTAACTGCCTGATGAAGGCAACAAGTAGAAACGCGTGTCAAAGGTTGAGTTTTTTGCACATTAAGAGTAGTCATCAGATAACTATTGTTTTAGGTTCTGTTGCGCATTTAGTCGCTATGACATGTTAATGACTGTTCGCTAGAGTAAGACTTAAATAAGAAACAGTGCGAATTTCATTTTGTACTTTCTTTTTTGAAAAATATGCCGCGCAAGAATTCGATAGAATTATCGAATTTTTGCGAAAGCGCCCCAAGAGAGAAGTCCAAAATAAAATTGAATGACTGTGATTTTGTTTTTTGCTCCATACCTTAATCTCACAAGCACAAGCAGTAATTTTAAAGATGCTTGCCACCAGTGGCGCAGCCACGGGGGGGGGTTTTGGGGTTAAAACGAAAATAAAGCAATTTCTCAAAATTTTTTGTCAGTGCCCCCCCCCCCCCCCCCGAAGCGTATTTGTCCGAAAATTTTGTCAACCCCCCCCCCCCAAAGCGTATTCCTGGCTGCCCCACTGCTTGCCACGGTCGAAGAAAAAAATAGGTGCGCTCAAGCTCAAAGAACTTCCACCCAAAACCAGTATCCTGACAAAGTGGCGAAGAAATTGGTTAGAAATTATCATTCTGTTGAGATGTCAATTTTTTTTTATCTGAGACAGCCCACGTAGACTTCAAGCCTAGGTACTAACGTGGCGTGGGCGTCTGACGAGAAGGGAAATGTAAAATTTCAAGGATTGAAGGTTGGGATGGGAAGGGAAAACATCTGCAGGTAATCCGTTCAATAATCTGGAGACCCTAGGTATGAATGACCGAGAGAAGTGGGATGTTCTAGGGTTTTGTAGCTGAACAGTAAAGGAATCCATACCTAACGCGCATCTTGTTGTTCTGTTAGGAACAGTCAAGAAAGGAATTATAGCGGCTAGTTCTTCAGAGCAAAATCCGTGGAAGTATCGGTAGAAAACGGATAAATCCCCAACAGTGCGGCGATGAGCGAGAGAAGGGAATTTTCTTGTGAGGACCGAGTCATTGATAAGTCGAATGGCTCTCTTTTGGATAGAATCAAAGGTGTCGAAGGTGACGCCGCTCCCCAGATGTGGGTACAATACTCTAGGTTAGGTCTTATTTGGGAAACATAGAGAGTGTGTAAGTTGGAAGGGAAGAAGCAACCCTAGTTGCCACCTCTTTAGAATTGGGAAAACGGACATTGGAAGAGGGGCAACCCTATGCCTTGTGGCATAGGGTTGCATTTCCAGGTCTTCAAAAAGAAAAATTTTAACGCAAACCCGAGGTCCGGATCTTAAATCGTTTTTAAAGGAGAAGCCTTTAAAAATTAAAAATCGTGGAAAAAAGCTAAAAATTGAAATACCTTCATTTGTCTTATTACTTTCAAAGTTGTTCAAAATGACCACCATGAACTTTTTGGCAGTAATAAAGTCGATTTTGGAACTCACTTCTCACATTTTTCAGAATGGCAGGTGTTACTTCTCGAAAATGTCAGAAGTGAGTTCCAAAATCGACTTTATTACTGCCAAGAAGTTCATGGTGGTAGTTTTAAACAACTTATAAAGTAATAGGAGAACGATTTTTCACGATTTTTAATATTGAAAGGCTTGCCATTTAAAAACGAATTAAGATACGGATCTCGGGTTTGCATTAAAATGCTATTTTTGAAGACCTCTAAAATCAGGTACCACACGGCATAGGGTTGCATTTAAAATTTTTGACCTCAACTCCCTAGCGTCACTCCTCAAGGGGGTTGAAAAAGTTAAATTTCATTAAAGTAGACTTATTAACCAATAGGATACCCTTAAAATTTGGTGTTTCTATCTTTACTAATAGCAAAGATATTTTATTTGCCCATACTAAGACCTTTCGGGCACCCTGTATATAACTGAAGGTACTGCAATCTTCAAGTACCGTGATCATTTTAATACTTTTTGATATTCTTTTTCATGGAAAACTTTCTTATCAATAGCCCAAAGGAACCACATCATATAACTCAGATGCGACAGAAAGTGGTGAAATTATCTTTTATGATAAGTACTTCATGAAATTCGAGTCATTCTCAAAGCCTTGTAGATTGTCATGTGATCCTCATGAATCAAAGTTTCCTCTTTTTTAGGCATTTTTACTAAAAAAGTGTAGTTAAAAGCTGTAGGTCTGTTCACAATACCAAATTAAAATAAAAACTATCATGAGATTACATGTACCACGAATATAGTATTTCACTTTACCCTATAAACCGAAGAGTATAATGACATGAAGATAATCACAATATTATGCCAATCACAATTATTTTTTACTTCCTGTTTGTCCATCAGACGGCTTTAAATAAGAACAGTTAGACTAAGTACAGACTTGGATAACTTATATGGACACTCTTCATATCAATTCAATTGGCGACGACACGACACCACGTCGCAAACAACTTTCAACCTATTTTTTTTTATCAGAGGAGCCATCTTGCAGCTCTCTTCCGTCTCTGTCAGACGAAGGAAGGCGTCAATTTAAATGTTTTAAAAAGTATTCCTTTAAATTATACAGGGTGTTTGGTTGCATCGCTGAAAGAACTTTCACGAAGTATGTTTTAAACTCAGTTATAAAAAATTTATTGTTTGATTTTTAACCGTTTTTGAAAGGCAAAAAGTTTAAGCTAGTAGTATGCTCATCTCATTAATAAATAACGAAATAGGTAAGTGCCGATTCTTTGTGTTAATGGTACAACGTTCTGGTTACAATTTCAACCGAATTCACGAGTGTTCCATATTTTCCTATATTAAGTAAAAAATTTCTACCTATTAAATTAAAATACATATTTTTTGTAAAATCCGTCTGTGGAATTCAAAATACTTTTGATTATTTTCGGTTTTCACTAAGACGGGTTTTTTTTAGAATGGAAAAAGCAAATCCGTTCTCAAATTTGTTGTATTTTGTAGCGGGGCGTCACAAACGGCATTAGAGGCCATTTTTTTGTAGCAATTTCTGAATAAAACTTACATCTTCGTACCTAGACATTTGTAAGAAAATGTGAGAAGTGAGTTCCAAAATCGACTTTATTACTGCCATGAAGTAATGGTGGCCATTTTGAAAAGCTTTTAAAGTAATAAGTGAAACAAAGATATTTAAATTTTTACTTTCACGATTTTTAAGTTTTAAAGTCTTGCCATTTAAAAACGAATTAGATGCGGACCTCGGGATTGCGACAAACCTTTAAAATGGGGTAGATACCACACAGCATAGGGTTGCATTTAAAATTTTTGACCTCAACTCCCTAGCGTCGCCCCTCAAGGGGGTTGAAAAAGTTAAATTACATGAAAAAGTAAATTTATTAACCAACACCTAAAATTTGGTGTCTCTATCTTTACTAATAGCAAAGATATTTGCCCATACTAAGACTTTTCGGACACCCTGTATGTACCTGTTAAAGTACACATTATGGGATTAGCAATAATATATAAAAACCAAAGTAGTTTTACATTTTATTTAAAATAATGCACGTTGAAATTGTTCTCAAATTTGTTTAATTTTTGACGTTAGAGGGCACGCGAGGTCAAAAATGTGTTTTTTAAAATTTTTAGTGCCCACTCAACCTTGAAATCAATGTAGATTCATTCCATTAAGGATACGGAAATTTTTTTGGTCGGCTTTATTTAAAAAATACTTTTATTTGTGTTGTGTAATAATAATAATAAACTCCCACATCCGAAATTGTAATTTACATACATTCATATTATATTCTTGGAAACCATTATTTAACCATGTTGCCACTTCGTATATGGTAGTGTTTATAGAACGACAATAGTCTATAAAAAGGTAGATTAGATATACCAAATATAAAAAATACTATTACATACGACATACGAGGGAGATGTAATATAAAACTTTTCATTTATCTACAATTTCTTTATATATAGAATTTTAAATGGTTTTTTCCATATTCACCCCCAGGGAATTGAAACCCTTTTTGGCCTTATACAATAAACATTTTATTTTCAGCGTATAAAGTGCCTTGTTAGCCTTTTATTATTTTTTTTAAATTATGGTTACCACTGTTACCAGCGCCGTAAAGACGACTTTACTAACCAAGGTATCTACATCTACATTGCAATTTGAGAGCAATTAAGCGGTATAAGAGGTGCTTAAATTTAATAAACTATTAAACAGCTGAAAACTGTTGCTAGTAATTATGGATAATTGTTATTTATGCATTTCGTATCATCTAATTTATTTTTTAAATGGGACAGCTTACTTAATCATCAACGCAGGAGTCATTAAAGCATACCAATACTAATATACCTAATTACAGTTTTAAAATAAATGTATAAATTTTAATAGACATCACGTTTGTAATGTATGTATGTAATGTATTTGTAAAATTTAAACTTCAAGTATCTTTATTTCTCTGTATAGTTTAAAAGTTGTTCAAAATGACCACCACGAACTTCTTGGCAGTAATAAAGTCGATTTTGGAACTCTGCCAAGAAGTAGCACCTGCCATTCTCGAAAATGTGTGAAGTGAGTCCCAAAATCGACTTTATTACTGCCAAGAATTTTATGGTGGTCATTTTGAACAACTTTTAAAGAAATAAGAGAAATAAGGGTAATTTTGTTTTTTACGATTTTAATTTTTAAAGGCTTGCCATTTAAAGACGAATCAAGATACAGACCTCGGGTTTGCGGAAACTGTTTTTTTTTGAGAACCTTTAAAAAGAGGTACCACATGGCTAGCAATTTAACAGTTCGGAGAAAAACGGGAAAAATTGAAAAAAAAAACATGTTTTTTTAAGAGAACTTGAAATAAATTCGAATTAAAAACGAAAATCTGAAATAATATTTGTTATAATGAGTTTAAGATATATTGTGCTAAAGTAAATACCAATAGAATTGATAAATACATAAATATATTTTCGCAATATCTTTAAATTAGTGTAAAATCACAAAAATATCATTACTTTGTCTTCTTTTAACTGTTTCCTTCAAAACGGGAATCAATAAGATCTGCAACAAAATAAATAGGTTTACAACAAAAATCAAAGCGCTCTTCTACATACTTTAAAAAGTTTTCTTTAAGAAAACCGCTACTCGGGTTAACTTCTTCTGGGATATCTAAAATTACATCTTTTATATACTTAAAAACAAAAGGTACATCCACATCTGATAATAGATATCTATCTGACTTTACTAGTTCTATTGATTTTGCTATATGGTGCAGGATTTGTTTGGCATATTGTAGGTTTTTCCAGAATATATCGTCTAATACCATTTTTGTAATGTTTTGATCTACACCCAGATGTTCCACTAATACTGTACACTGTAGAGCTTCCTTGTTTCTTAAAAGAGAATCCACAGTAATAAATAGAGAACTACATCTGGGTTTTGCAGGTTTGCTCAGGTTACTTAAGGGAAATTTTTGTTTCAGTTACATTTCCTGATGGTTGTTGTACAAATCTACAATTATTCTAGTTTAAACATTTGTATATCTCTTCAAATAAGAAAGATATCTATTTATCCAAATATAATCAATATCCCTGTACGTTAAATCATTACATTTACGCCAATGGAAAGTGTAAAGTTCACTATAACAAACAAAAATTACGTTGCAATAAATTACTATTTTATGTAAGTACTAATAAGAATGATAATAATTATTATTGTAAGTAAATATAAACATTTTGTGTGCTTTTATGCAAATTAGTTCATTAAATGAAGTAATTATTTTATATTACTGACAAAAAGATCTTGAATAATATAAATTGGATGAATTATAACTGGACAAAGCAAGTCTTTGAAAATGGAGACCCAAAGCTTGGGACAAAACATCAACGAAAGTCAAGAAGAGGTGGAAAATAGCTTAAAGGAAAAACAGAAGAGGCTGTTCTGAAGAGCAGCCGAGTCTGAAAAGCAGTGGGACCTATATTAACATACCAGTTGAAGTAAGACAATGTCTAGGGCCAGAAGGGATAAATCAAGGACGTTTAAGAGTGGGCTTACCCCTCCAATGTAACGTCCTTGCTTGGGATGAATATGCTATGGGACCTGGTGCAGAAGATTTACAAACACGTAGAAATATGAAGTCAAAGAAAAACAACATTAATGTGCCTATATTTATAAAAAAAGGGGGCATTCAAGACTTTCAAAAATTGGGCATCGGGGTACAAATAAGCATTGGATGCCAAATTTTTAGCAAAGGAGCTAAATATGCCCAGATAAATATTTTTCGAGATAGTTATTGCCTTCAAATTAAAAAAAAATTAATATAATTTTAAAAATTTTATTTGTGGTGATTTATACAACTACACTAATAATTAAAAACAAAAGAAATTCGGTCAAGTGCAAGCTATACTTGCAAAATTAGTGTTTCGTGCCATCAGCCACCCACTTAACCTGAGCAAACCTCGACCGCACGTTAAGAACAAAAGTTGTTTCTTACATCGAGAAATATTTTCTATCGAAAAACTTTTTCTCTAAAACCAGTGGTTCAGCAGTTATAAGGAAATAAACAGTTAAATTGTTTATAACAATTGATCGCGCTAGAATTTTTCAATCCTGATAATTTAGGCTCAATCTATACCTAATTCTCAATGTTCATGATTTTTTTCAGATTTTTGTGAGCGATTCTTTTGGTGATGATGGTGGGGGACAGCAATTTTTAAACGTTTTTTCCGAAAAATGTTTTAAAAAATGCTTACCAAATACATCATATATATTGTTAAATTTGTGCTTCAATAAGCTCTCATAATATGACACTACACGATGCCCTTGATTTTTTTTTGTCCATTTCCCAATTTACCCCCTAAAATTAACCCCAGAATCAAAATTCAACTTTTTATACTTCACGTCTATAATTGGCCACCACACTCTATTTTTGTGCTAAATTTCAAATTTTTACGTGGAGTGCTTTCAGAGAAAATCACTTGTGCCCATGGATTTATTAAGAAAGGATTCGATGTCCGTATACTGTGGGCGTATCGAACGTGAAGCCTGTTTATTTGTTGTTTGTTATTAAAACATTTCCCCTAGGGGTTTAGTTTACGAACTACGTAATTGAATCAAGAATGGTGGTAGAAAGAGATAAAATAGCATTGGAGTGTTGGGGATCAGAAGTGTTGTTGTCTCTGCTGGTTGCTTAGGAAATACGTCTGAACACTCGGTTACTCGTATGTCTTTGTCTAATGAACTAGAAAAGAAAAAGTGCGACTTATAAATTTATAAATGACTCGGAGCGACTTTAAATAAACCTTTACAAATAAAATATTTAAAAGCTTTTTTAACTTAAATTTATTATTATTTAGCAGAAAAATAAAATATTTTAGGGCTTTTATTACTTTTAGTAAATCTTGTGATGCTTCTAACGTATTTTTTGTACAAAAATACAAGGTAAAATAGGATGTGGTCAATGTTTACAAATTGTGTTTACAGTGTCGCTTAGATTGGTTTGTTTTGGCTTCAAAGAATATTAAATCATCCCGTATCCATTCTTAATAAATCCATGCTTGTGACAGACGGACGGACACCGAAGTGATTCTGTTTTGCTAGTTTAGTACGGATCACTAAATCAAAAAATGTTAAAAACTTCTTCATACAATAAACATGCAGGCTGCAGAAAATACATTGTAATTTGGCTGCCGGTTGCATCGAGTTAAGACTGGGTTTAAATAATATTATTAATCCTAATTGAATTTTTTGTATGTGACTTTATAAAGATGTTCAGAAAAATAGACAACATTTATCATAAAAAGAAATGATATTTATTATAAAAATAATAGATATCTGGCAATTCGTCCAACAAAACTTACGAAGTATGACAATCTCACAATCTCAGAGGGGGCCACGGCCCCCCCTGGCCCTCCCCTGCGGGCGCCCATGGCACTGACTGCTGAGTGTCATGGATGTGGATTATTGTGGATATGGTAAAGTAAACAGGTAAAAAATGCAATTTCCATTGGCTAATAATAATTATTAAGCTGTCCTCTCACGCTGCTAAACCTCTTGCACTGTATAAGCGCCTGATACTTGAAAGCACCTTGAAAGTCTCAAATCCATGGAATTTCGATCCTTTTAGGCGCACCGTTGTTTGTGTCATAGGCGATATAATAAGCAAGAGAAAGATAACATTAGTATTTTCCTTTCTTTCTAAATTGCAGATTTCTGTCGCTGTGGCTCTCTAAAAAATCAATCAGATTTCTGTTTTCATCATCCAAACTCAAAGATAGAATTTTTTTCTTCAACAAAGAGCGTCAAGTGCTATTTGGTAGATGTCACTAACTGTACTCTCTCTGTTATGCCTTCTGTAACCTCTTCCGCCTTATAAGCGCCTGCTACTTGAAAGTCTCAAATCAATGGTATTTTGAACCCTTTAGGAGTGTGCTGTTTGTGTCATAGGCGCTGTAATAAGCAAGACAAAGATGGCGTCTGTATTTTCCTTTCTTTCTAAATAACAGGTTTCTGTCATTTTAGTTATTTCTAAAAATCACTTATTTCCAGATTTCTGTCTTCATTATCCAAACCTTAAACCCAGAATCTTTTTTTTCTGTAATAGACACCTTCGACTGCAATTTGGCAGATGCCACTAGAACAACTTCAAAAATTGCCTATTTAGCTCTTTCACTTTCTGAGTGCCTGAGATTTGGAAGTTATTAAGGTAATTTCATTCCTTTTTCTAATTGACGATTTATCTGGAAAAAATCAATTAATTTCTAGATTTTCGTTTTACTTATCCAAACTTAAACATATAATTCCTTTTTTCTCCCACCACAAAGCACGGGCATCAATTTGGTCACTGTTCGAAGCGGAAAATTTGGTGCCTTGTATCTTCAATATTGGGCGATTTAACATGGATGGACTCTCCATCGTCATTTTCTTCAGACGAAGAAGATATTCTTATACTCTAGCTCAAAAAACTGGTATTGGTGTAAACAAAACTGAAAAACCGGGATACATCATCTTAATAAAAAGCGATGTCTCTTTAGTGAATTTCACAACTTTTATGGAGATCTAACAGAAGCTCCGGCAAGATTTCTAGAATATATGAGAATGAATATAAGTGCTTTTGAGTTTTGACTGTCTTTTAAACAAAATTAAAGTCAGTAGAAACTGGTTTCCTTTATGCATTGATAGCTATCGTGCATAAAGCTAAGAACCAAAAAATTCTAGCTCCATTTCTATATGTGCCCCAAAAGCGAGCTAGGCGATGATATGGACGTGCACTTAGTCAGTTTCACTGAGAGAGGTGATGATGAGAATTTTCATTGAGGTATCTGTTGGTGGGTATTTCTCTACAAAGAATAATATTCTAAACTGTCATTCTCTTTCTTTTGTAAGAAGTATGTCCAGAAAAGGGATGGCGTTTTCTAATTCAACTTCCATTGTAAAAATGTATAATGTATGCTCTGATGTTGATTACTTAGGTAATCTAAAACATAGGAAGGGCTTCTGCAATATGCGACCATCATATATAACAAAAGTATCGTCAACATATCGCTCGCCCAATATTAATGGTGGTATGTTTCAAGAATGTTTCATCATTTCAGCGATATACAGTGCAAGAGGTATAGCAGCGTTAGAGGAATGGAAATTGCATTTTTTATCTGTTTTCCTGTTTACCTTAACATATCTTACATATCCAGGACACTCAGCATCAGCAGTCAGTGCTTTTAATATCACCAATGATATATGTACAGCATTCCACCTAAAGGGTTTTCTTTCTAACTATAAAACAATTTGAAGGCAATAACTAACTCGAAAAATATTTATCTGGGCATATTTAGCTCCTTTGTTAAAAATTTGGCATCCAATGAAAATAAGCAACTTCTTTTTTACAGAGAACTTCCAGTGATTTTTGGTAGATGTCGCTAGCCCTAGTCTGTTAGTGCCCTCATTACCTTTTCGACTTTATAAGCGCCTGATACTTAAAAGTTTAAATCCATGTTATTTCGAACCTCTTAGGCACTGTGTGTGTGGTTTGTATCACAGGCGCTATAATAAGGAAGACAAAGAAAGATAACATCAGTATTTTCTTTTCTTTCTAAATTACAGATTGCTGTCGCTTTAGTCTCTCTAAAAATCAATTAATGTCTAGATTTCTGTAAAACACAGCATGCTTTCTGTCGGAACAGACAGCTTTGAATACAATTTGGTGGGTACCTAGAGTGTCTCTCTCTATCTCTCTTTCTCTCTCGTATAACCAGGGAGAGACTAAAAGTTAGTTAGGAGGTATTTAACTACCAGGGCTTCAAACTATTTGAAACAAGGGTATATTTCTCTAGGGCTAAGGAGTTCCTAATCCTAAGTGAAATTTATCGTCATCGAAATCGGTGGATCGGTAGGGGGGCTAAAGAGCCTAATTAGTCATGGCCTCCACGGTCCCAAGACTTAAACCCTCTTGATTTTGATTTCTGGGGATACGTAAAGTCACTGGTTTATAAAAAGCTATATATATATATAGTAGAAAATGAAGAAGACCCAAGAAACCGAATATTCGGCGGCTTTCAAACGATAAGAAACACACCGGCTTTTTTACGATGTAAGGAACAACTTTTGTCCTTGCACGTTTTTCTAAATTCTTAACTTGGCTCAGTCGAAACGCGCCCCACTCAGCTCCGCGCATACGCGATGTGATACGGCGTTGGTGCCGTCGGCGGCAGATGAGCGGAGATCGGTCGGCCGAGGTTTGCTCAGGTTAAGTGGGGGGCTGATATCATACAACACTAATTGTGCAAGTATAGCTTGCACTTGACCGAATTTTTTCTATTGTCAATGTTACTTTAAAATAAAGGTTTCATCGTTTTTGTAGCCCAAGTCAACAAAAATTATTTACTTTCAAACTATCCCCTGTATCAAAAAATACAAGAAACTTTTTTAATGCGATTGATAAAATAATCAGTGGCGTAGCACACTTTTCATACAACCCTGTATAAATACATTATTCATAATATCCTTACTTCCTATTAAACAGGGGGGCGGATGGGAAACTTTGAAGCGGTCCGGGACGGTTTTTGCTCAAGTGGCCCCCTGAGGTGAATAGCGCTTCATACAAGAATGCGAAACCTTTTTTGGGTGATAAATATTTTAAAACAATTTGCTACCTTTTGCAAAAATAAATGTTCAAAAATAGGGTACAAAAATGATCTTTTTTATAAAAAATACGTATATTGCTCAAAAATACATTTACGAACGTAATTAATTTTGAAATAATTTTGAATAATTGAAAGTAATTGGCTGGTTGCAGCTAATTTAGTTATAATTTCTTCAATATTTATTTTTATCAGAAAACTTTTTTTCGATGTTCATAAGCATAAACGATTCCAGCCTTTAGTCTTTTAAAGAATTCCTTAAACGATTTTTTATATATTTTAAAATTGAAAACGATCTTTAACATGCTACTTGCGAAATAGGAAGCGTTAGTAAATATTGGTAAGTTGTAAGCTGTTATTAATGCCTGAAATGTGCCTTGATACAAATTATAATTCATTGTGGTCGAGTAACAGCATACCACACAATTTTTGCAGCTACTGCATTTTTTTTGGTTTTGATTGCGCTGAAGTCGTCTGCATGCTTCTGTGTTCTTCATCTTCCTTCACTTCCTTGTCTTGGTCTTCGTCTACCTCTTCATATTTTAAGAAATTTATATTATAAAAATCACTAATTGTAAGTTTAAAGTTATCCCAAATGCAGGTAAAACTGTATAATTCTTCAACGAGTGTCTCTGGCGTTGCTTGGGAATTAAATGGCAACAATTTCTCAGAAAGGACTTTTAATGCATTTGTTGGTACTCTTGAATCTTATAAAGTTTGAACTCCTGTTTCAACCCCCTTAGAGGTTGAATTTTGAAAAACCCCTTCCTTCGTGGATGCCAACGTACTATAAGAAACCTCTGTGCAAAATTTTAAGCTTCTAGACCCAGTGGTGTGGGCTGTACGTTGATATGTCAGTCAATTTCTTCTGTTATATAAAGAGAATATTACTATTATTACTTGTCCAGAAAGACCTCCGGAAATATTTTTATTAGTGCATATGTAGTCCCTTTTGCTAAAAATTTGGCATCTAGTTAAAAAAACGAGGTAGTAAAATATTTCTGGGGCATACAAAAGTCGGGGATTTTTTATTTCGGTATATAATTAATTTGGAGGTATGAAATGGCTCTAAAAATTTTCTTTATTGCTGTACATTTTCTGGAAATTATAAAGCCACAAGGCTGATGTCACACACAGTGGGTACTTATCAAATATCACCGGTAGAACGCCCGAAGGGTACCGTTAGTGTTACGTATATTTTATCATTACGGGCCTGAGTTACTGTTTACGCTCAGCCAGCGTATCGTCGAGTCTTCAAAGAGTATTTCAACAAATAACTTCGATTTTGTTGTGTTTATTATTTTTATGTGTTCTAAGGCAATTTTTAATGATTTACCTGACATTGGTAAGTACAAAATAATATTGTGTTTTTTATTCTGTTTATTAAATGAAGAGCCAAAAGTATAACACAAATCTTTAGCACTTCGGTAACTTCCATATCTTTACATATAATATAAATTTAATTTTGCGTGATGGTATGACTGTGACTAATTGGGTAAACATTTATTTTCGTTTTTAATAGATAAAACCGTGTAAATCAAGTTAGTTCAGGTGGCAATTCTCTGGATAGATCTTTATGGGTAATAATAGTAATAGTAATAAAATAAACATTTAACTTTAATAGTTTTATATAAAAAAATGCGGCCGAACTTTGATTTAATGTTTTAATGTTTTTTGTATTTTTCATAACATAAATGTTGGATGCAAAATACTATTCAATAATATATTAGGGGATATAATTAATGTTAATATTGATAATTGTAACAGAAATGTGCACGTGTAAGGTATTTTAAAATTTCAAACATTGGGAAAATTACTCATTTCAAATTTTAAGTCAGTTTAGAAAACAAAATACTGAATGACTAATACAAGCTTAGGGGTAATTTTTTGTTAATGCTTTGGTTTTGATAATAATAAGCAAATGCGGAGTTAAAAACATTACAGGCATTTTCTAGTAGCCATTAGGCATCTAGTATTAAAAAGTAATCAACCAATAATACTTTCTAGAATTAATATTAATACATTATGTAAAAAATGCATTTGAAATTACGTGTTGTTGGAATATTAAAAGCATATCTAATATCTATAAAGATTTGACTATTTAGAAAAGTTCTTTATCATCATTAAAATAAAATGTTTTTGATCTTAAATAAAGACATGACTATCATATATATTCATATTCATATACACTGTTTCAAAAAATATAAATTCAGGTGGATCAATTGCCGTTTGGTAGGTCAAGGGAGGCTCTATCGGTGGGTCCAAATTTTCAGTTAAATGTATTGTCTAACGACTTAGCCTATTCTTTGGTAATAAGGAACATATTACCAAATCTGATCCGATCTGATCTATACTTGCGACCAGTGGCGTGCCGCCGAGGGGGCTAGGGGGGGCACGAGCCCCTCCCGCCCTCATCGTAACGGCGCCCTCGCGCCCCCGAAGATTCGCTGATGCCTACTAGGACCACATACTCCCTAATAAAAGGACAGTAATTTACTGCGCCCCTGGAGATTCACTGCCTACTATGACCACATACTCTCCAATAAAAGGAAAATAATTAGGCGCCCCCAAATCATTGTGCCCCCTCCGCTCTAAAGGCACGGCACGCCACTGCTTGCGACTCATATTTGTTAAAGATCTTTTACTATGATCTGCATGTCCAAATAGTAATTAGAGCATTTCTTTTTAGCTTTATATTCTTACTAAAGTTGGATGATGCAAAAAAGGCTGCTGTAATGTTCAGGAGAATACTTTATTATTATGCATTTTTAGAGTATTCATATTTTAAATAAGCCTGTGCGCCTATTCAATATTTCAACCTTAACAACATGAATGTAATTTAAATAAATTAAACCAAGCCTTTCTTGCTTTAAGTGAATAATGCACCAGGTATAAAACTACACCAATAATAAAAATAAAGACGAACAATTTTCATGGTAATTATTCTGGCAAGGTTACAACAACACCCGCGTATGCCCGGAGTTTAAATATAATTATTTAATAATTTTGTTTTCCTTTAGAAATAGTAAGTAAAGCAAAAAATGATGTAGGAAACGTTTTATGCAAACATATAATCATGACTAGACGTACATATGTATATACAAGGTTCGTTATTATTATTATGAAAGTACAGTCTGGGAATAAGATTTCTTAATTATACCTCCTGGGGACGGTATTTTGTGAAGTCCTACTGTATTTAATTTAAATACAGGGTAAAAATCTCTAGCGCTGATACTAGAACAATATTTTGGTTAAGTTTTTGCCAGAGTCCTTTTATTAGAAGCTATTTGAGTCACGTATTTAGAAAGACGAAGTGCCAGAGCAGCTCCAAGCAGATACAAATTCTCATCCCTTAAAAATCTATATTTCTCTGTTAACCCATCCCAATGATATATGTTGTGCATACATCATTGCCCATACTTAAAATTACAACACTTATCCCATCCACATGAATGGCCAAGCCCTACAGAACAAGAAACGTTTGATCGTTTTCGAACACGATCTCAGCTGGCACAAACACATTACTTCAGTAGCCACATCAGCAGCTAAAAAGCTTGGTTTTTCTTCCGAGCCAGAAAATACTTCTTCCATTCCAGCTTATGTATATACTCTCTATATTTCCCAAATAAGACCTAACCTAGAGTATAGTTCCCACATCTGGGGAGCGGCATCACCTGCGACACTTAAC
Organism: Philopedon plagiatum; assembly: GCA_963971165.1. NCBI lineage: Eukaryota > Metazoa > Arthropoda > Insecta > Coleoptera > Curculionidae > Philopedon > Philopedon plagiatum. The sequence continues at coordinate 14,448,416 of OZ020198.1, read as the reverse complement.
ATCCTTGATTCTATCCAAAAGAGAGCCATTCGACTCATCAATGGCTCAATCCTCACAAGAAAACTCCCTTCTCTCGCTCATCGCCGCGCTGTTGGGGATTTATCCCTTTTCTACAGATATTTCCACGGACTTTGCTCTGAAGAAATAGCCACTATAATTCCCCCCTTGACTATTCCTAACAGAACAAAAAGAGGAGCGTTACGTATGCATCCCTTTACTGTCCAGCTACAAAAGCCTAGAACATCCCACTTTTTTCACTCATTCATGCCTAGGGTCTCCAGATTAGGGAACAAATTGCCTGCAGATGTTTTCCTTTCCCCTAGCAACCTCCAATCCTTTAAATCCCGTGTCAATAGATTGCATATCTCTTCTCTTCAGACGCTTGGGTAGATCGAAAGAAACTGTATTGTTTTAATATTGTTCAGTAATAAAAACAGTCTGTCTATTTTTACAAGACAAGACTTTCGCTAATAAAACCCTTCAAGAGCTGCTTTTATACAAAACTAAATGACTAGAACCATAGACTAAATAATACCTATAGACGAACACTGCCGTGCAACGAAAAGCGGATCTCCCTTGAAACATTTGGTGGGTTTACTGGTTTATGGTTTAAAAGTTTGTTTGTCTACCATTATATAAATATGTATACTATGTATCTACATGTATATATAATGGTGGACAAACAAACTTTTAAACCATAAACCAGTAAACCCACCAAATGTCTCAAGGAAGACCGGCTTTTCGGTGCATTCGAGTGCCTGTTCTTTATAGTCTGCTAGAACAAAGCAATAATAACGGACATATGTCGTAGGCGGAATGCAAATTTAGGCTTTTTATAAACTTCCTAGGCATTTTATAAAAAGCCGGCAAAACGCGAGCATAAAATGCATTTTTCGTTATGACTAATAACACCAATTCAGGCAAATTGATAAATGCCGGCAAAACAAGAACAGAAGAATATATATCACGTTGTGACTGATTATTTTTAGGCATTTTACAATTTGCCAAAAACGGAGCCGTCAAAACGTGAATATTAAACTAGTCGACTTTTGCACGCGAAGACGTGCACATCAACACAGCCGAAGAGGACCCCAACCAACACCCTGGCGCACCGATCCCTCTTCGCTTGCGAGGAAAGAGACTGGTCAGGGCCCCTAACCAGGTGCTAACACTGTTCCGACCTTAGGGTGCCCTCCGCTCCACCGTTCGCATAAAAAACCTTTCTAAGTCCGTATATAATTAGGGCAATGCAGATTAGTGGCAAAACTGAACTTAGGTGGCAGAAAATATTATTCTCAATACTTAATAGTATTTTCCATTTTATTTTCACGTTTTGACGGGACCGTTTTTGGCAAATTGTAAAATGCCTAAAAATAATCAGTCACAACGCGATATATATTCTTCTGTTCTTGTTTTGCCGGCATTTATCAATTTGCCTGAATTTGTTTTAGTCATAACGAAAAATGCATTTTATGCTCGCGTTTTGCCGGCTTTTTCTAAAATGCCTAGGAAGTTTATAAATAGCCTAAATTTGCATTCTGCCAACGACATATGTATAATAAGTACTACTTTCTGGAGCTCACATATGTATTTTGCATTGCCCACAGAAATCCCCTTATTCGCTCTTATCTCTGACAGTCCTTGGTCATTAATAAACATGTGCTAAATTTAAAAACAAATTTGTTTGTGAAAACATGACTGATAATAAAATAAGTGTACCATTTTGTTAAGATAAAGGGTACAGTGCTTGCAATTATACTTATAGCATATGTACATATGTACGTGTTACACTAAGAAAAAGAGTTCATTTTTCTTTTTTAATATTTAGAGAAGAGTTTAGAGGCCCCCGTCTGATCAGCTATATATATATATATATATATATATATATATATATATATATATATATATATATATATATATATATATATATATATATATATATATATATATATATATATATATATATATATATATAAACATATATTACCGGCAAAGCCCGTTTCTTCGTCATACTTAAGTTTGCCTAGGTAAACCGCACATGGCGGGAACGTTTTAGGCAAAGTCCGAAATTGTTCTCTATTTCGGAGTTTGCCTATAATGTAATCCGGCAAACTTAGGTTTGCCAAACAGGTTTTAGGAAAAGTCCGAAATATGTTCTCACATTTGTGTTGTATCATGATAACTGGTATACTAGTGATGGCAAGCCTGTAAATAATATGATTCAATCGTATTTCAGTACCTAAGTTAAAAATACCCTCATATACTTATTAAACTTTTTTATTGAAAAATAAAAAACATATTCTTAAAAGTAATAAACACTGTGTATTACATTAGGTAATACACACATATAACATTTATAACGTGGTTGGGAATAATGCATTATTTATTGGCACATGTAGACGAATGGTGGCATTTTGAATTACAAAGAATCTTCTCTTTCTTGCCTTTACAGAAATTTGTGACACCTTTTTTTAGTACAGTTACATTTTAAGAATCCCTGTCCTCCAAATATAGAATTCCTATTACTAATCTCTCGAAGCGATAATTCTTTATCGGGAATATCGTCGATTTTTAAAAATTCGTTCTTATTCACTAGTATACCAGTTATCATGATAACATAACACAAATGTGAGAACATATTTCGGACTTTTCCTAAAACCTGTTTGGCAAACCTAAGTTTGCCGGATTACATTATAGGCAAACTCCGAAATGGAGAACAATTTCGGACTTTGCCTAAAACGTTCCCGCCATGTGCGGTTTACCTAGGCAAACTTAAGTATGACGTAGAAACGGACTTTGCCGGTAACATATATATATGGTCCCAAAATGTCTTAAGCCGTCACAGCTTTGACTACTTTTAATTGTTTTTTACAGTAGGTATAGATGTTTAACTAATTTTAAATAAGGTGTGAAAAAGGCATATTATTCTTGAGTGTGCAAAAATTCAAAAAGTTATTTATGACAAGAAAAATAATAAACATAAGAAATTACTCATTAAATAACTTAAGGTGGACTTAATTCATTCAGTAACGGTGTATTAATTTAGTAATATGGACATCGTTAAGTATTACTCATACCAGACTAACATTAACCACATAATGGTAATTAAAATTATAGAGAGGAGAGCAACTGTGGTAAGAATTTTTATGTATGTAAAACAATAGTTCGGTAAATAAAAGTACAGTCATGCAAGAGGTAGCAATTAAAAAGGGGGAGGTAATAAAGGAAAGCTCGTTTTTAAAGAGATTATAATATTTTTATTACTATAGGAACAGAGTTAGTACCTAAGAAAAAAAGTGTTTATTTATTGAAATCATAAGCTTGTAAGTGAACTAAGATATTGATTTAGCAAACAATAAACAGTGAAGAGTGTGGAATACCTACATGCATCAATTCCCTTAATGATTTATGCGCTAAATAACTCTATTCGAAGCATAGAAAATGTCGAACAATTGTGTATTTTATTAATAATATAAATAATTTATATAAATACTTTCAGTTATTATTTTCTCATGGTTTCACCTCAAAAACGTTTCCGCCACATTTGTTTCAAACGGAAAAGGATATATTTAAAAACAATGGAGTATCAACATGCATAAATTATTAAATTAAGAGTTTTTGGGTGAAAAAACAATGGGTAACTTTTAAATTAACTAAGCAGTACTTACTTAAACCATCTCCATGGAGCGATCAACCGGAAAGTGCTTTTTTATTCTATTGTATAACCTTTTGTTTTGACAATAGCAGTTGGGTATGGTTATTCCATTGATTGGTATTATACTCAACCATACGATTAACCTTTAGGTGACATTTTCGTTTACTCGTCTTACTGTCCTTTTCTAGCGAGAAAAATGTAAGGATAGGAAACAACTTGAGCCAGATTTATTAAAGATATATATATGTATATATATATATATATATATATATATATATATATATATATATATATATATATATATATATATATATATATATATATATATATAATGTTATATGTATGTTATATATATATATATATATATATATATATATATATATATATATATATATATATATATATATATATATATATATATGTTGTCTTTTATAGGCAAGAACTGTGGAATTATATGGGAGCAGAAATGCTCATGCTACTGTAAGGCATCTGATGAGTCGATGTGGTGTCTTTTAACAACTTAAACACCGAGGAAGACGAAACAGTAGTTCTCCAGATAATTCCAAACATACTTAACTATATATATATATATATATATATATATATATATAATATATATATATATATATATATATATATATATATATATATATATATATATATGTATATATATATTTCCAACAAAGAGGCGTTAAAAGCAAGATGTCAAGAAGAATTGTCAAAAATTGAAGTAGGGTTTGTTATAAACCTGGTAGAGTCAATGCCTAACAGATTACTACAAATCATAAAAGGGGTACCCCACACGTTATTAGTTTTGGCATGTTCTCCCTTGGTTTTTACGAAATTATGATTTATTTTTGAAAGGTATTGTTTAGGTTGGACTTTATATTACTGTTTTTAGTACATATATATACATATATATATTATATATATATATATATATATATATATATATATATATATATATATATATATATAATATATATATGTATATATGTACTAAAAACAGTAATATAAAGTCCAACCTAAACAATACCTTTCAAAAATAAATCATAATTTCGTAAAAACCAAGGGAGAACATGCCAAAACTAATAACGTGTGGGGTACCCCTTTTATGATTTGTAGTAATCTGTTAGGCATTGACTCTACCAGGTTTATAACAAACCCTACTTCAATTTTTGACAATTCTTCTTGACATCTTGCTTTTAACGCCTCTTTGTTGGAAATTTTATGTTCTTTCACCCTTTCTTTGGGTCCCGACCATAGATGTTCATTCGGGTTAACGTCTGGGGATTGCGGTGACGTTTCCAACACTCTTGGTACGCTATACAGTATCCACTCTTTAACGTCCCGCGCTGTATGCTTTGGATCGTTGTCTTGTTGAAATATGAAATTGTTTCCAATTCACATTTTCTCCGCACTTTGTCTTAAATTGTTTTTTAAAATGTCCACGTAGACGAACCGATCCATAGTTCAGTCAATAAAATGGAGCTGGCCCACTCCATGCCATGACATACACCCCCAGATAAGAGCGGAACCCCTTTCGTGCTTTACCGTTGGAATTAAATTTTTAGGTTTGTAGGCTTTCTGTACACTAAAACCTTTTTTGATTTACCAAACAACTCGATTTTTATTTCGTCAGTAACTATGATGTTTTTACAGTACTCAGTATTTTTGTCAAAATGCCTGTGAGCAAACTCGAGGCGCTTCCGCGCTTCTTCTTATTTTTCTTATTTACTAATGGTATCTTTGGATCAACTCATGCCTGTATACCCTTACCCTGACTTCTTAAAGTTTTTCTTATTGTTGTTACATGGATATTCTTTTTGTAATCACTGACTTCACTTTTCACTATATAGTAGTTTGCGGATTTTCACTAACTTTTCTTAGTATTTCTTGTTTCTCTCGAAAAGTTAATACTTTTTCTTCCTCTCCCTGGCAAGGTTTTTGTTCTATGGATTGTTTCATATTTTTTTATAATATAAACTGTTGACCGGCTTTTTCAAACAATTTTTCTTATGTCTTTTTGAGATCTTCGTTCGTGATATAATTTTATTATCAAATGTCTGATTTTTTTGGGCACTTCTGATGATTTGCGACAGATTTTAAAATTTGCTTGTATTCTTTAGGCAACGGAGTCTCACACTGCTATTATAAATAATTTAGAATTTATATTTAAGAATTTTTTATCACTATAAGAACAGATAAATACATTCTATGTACATCTTTAATTTTTTTGGAAGTGGACGCATAATTTTGCTCGCCGAAATTTTATCAGATTATCTTTTTTTTGTCTTTTTTGTCCAAGGGACCTTGATAAATATAAAGAGTTATTGTAATTTTCATTTCTCGGGAAAAGAGATATCTGTAAGCTGATTTTTAAAAATCTACTAAATTTAATGTAGAGTTTTTATCTCTATCTTTGAAAAAATTTCAAGTGAACGAATAATAAATCTCCCGACTGTATATACACTCACCCACAAAAAAGTGACGAACTGAAAATTTACTTCTACTTTGAGGCGAAATATCTTTTAAACCATTTGTAGCATGGTGTTGAGGTTTTAACTGTTGGATAGAACCATTTGTTGGCAAAAATGTTGTTATTAGTTTTTAGCATTTTATTTTTTTTATTCCAATAAACAGAGTAAAAAAAAGAAGTATGTGTTTTTGATAATTTTTGAAACGCCCTGTGGGGTGTCATGACAACCAAAACTCACCTAATAAAAAACCATTATTTAGGATGGTCCTTTATCAACATTTTGTTTTCTGAATCATTTTCCTATCTGTTCGGTAACTTGAGATTCAGCTTTTTAAAGAAATTATAACGCTTTAGTGTAAAAATCCTTTAATCAGGTTTTTAAATTATTCCACTAATAAGAAAAAAGAAAACAAAAAAATTAATGCATAGACATAAATTAATATCAGGTGTTTCCGCCTCTAGATCTCATCACATCCGCTAAGCATCGGTGCATGCTTCGTAGTAAGTTTGCAATTGACTCCTGTGTTATGTGGTTCCACTCTTCAATGAGCGCTTCTTCGAGTTGTTGGCGATTTTGAGGAGCATGAAATCGATTTCTGAGTTTTCGGCCAAGTTGGTCCCATAGGTGCTCGATTGGATTCATATCCGGTCTTCTAGCGGGCAATAGTAAACGCGCAATACCGGACTCCTCCAAAAATTGTGTACAACACGGGCGGTATGGGGTCGGGCATTACCATGCATTAAAATAAAATCTCTTATTATGGGAGCAATTGATAAAACATGCTGTTGCAATATATCGATGTACCCCTGAGCATTTAGGGTGTTTCTTACTGTACATAAATTTGTACGGTATTCAGTGGAAATCCCAGCCCACACCATTACAGACCCACCTCCAAAATTATCTTTTTCCACAAACATGCCTTCTGAGTACCTTTCTCCTGCCCATCTCCAAATTCTTCGCCGCCCATCGATTGAATGCAAACAAAAACGAGATTCATCTGAAAATAGTACACTCGACCACTGACCATTATTTTTACGCTAAAACGTTTTAATTTCTTTAAAAAGCTGAATCTCAGGTTACCGAACAGGTAGGAAAATGATTCAGAAAACAAAATGTTGCTAAAGGACTATCCTAAATAATGGTTTTTTATTAGTTGAGTTTTGGTTGTCATGACACTCCACAGGGCGTTTCAAAAATTAGCAAAAAAAAACATACTTCCTTTTTTTTACCCTGTTTATTGGAATAAAAATAATAAAAAGCTAAAAACTAATAACAACATTTTTGCCAACAAATGGTTCTATCCAACAGTTAAAACTTCAATATCGTGCTACAAACCGTTTAAAAGATATTTTGCCTCAAAGTAGAAGTAAATTTTCGGTTCGTCACTTTTTTTGTGGGTGAGTGTATGTATATATATATATATATATATATATATATATATATATATATATATATATATATATATATATATATATATATATATATATATATATATATATATATAAAGGTACAGGCGTCGGTTCAGGTATAACCAGAGCTTTAGATTTTAATAAAAATTAAATATAATAGCTGTAATTCGTATACAGGAAGAGGTTTCGGATATTTGGTAGCAGGCACCTTGAGAATATTTTTGAAGCCGCAAGTCTACTAAGCTTAACCTTGATGTAAACAACAATGGAAATAAAATATCTGAAAAATTAACAAATTAATAGGCTAACGGAACAAATATATTCCAGTACCAAGCATTTTTTCATAGTACTGTCAACTGCACCCAAGCAAAAACAAAAACATTTCTCAGCATCATACACGCAAAAAAAGACCCTTAAATGAAAGAAAATTCGTTTAAAATAAGTAAATGTTGTCTTTGAGATAATTCAAAGAAATATTTCTTTAAAGTGGACAGCCATGTCTTTGATCAAATTTCTTTCTAGTAAGGGACCGGTGTATTTAAAATAACAAGGCGGTTGGTTATGATCTTTGAGCTTCTCTTTGAGACCAGTTTCAAACAGTAACAAAAAAGAAAACATTAAAATGCATGTATTTCAAAAACCTTAGTTTAAGTAATTTTAGGAAAATATAGCTGGAGAAAGGACCTATACTGGACAAATGTCCTCATTTGTAGTGTTCCTAATCAACCATTTGCTTCCCGTCAGTTTACGATCTCCACCCTGGCAGGTTTTTGAACAAACTAGATTGTACTCGACTCTGTTACTTAACGGTCCACCATTTAGTTTTTCTTCTTAAAAAAAACTCCATCAAACAATTTAAAGCTTCACCTCGTCCCAACCCATAAGACATTACAAGAAACAATTTTTTCTGAAAGCCATCTGGGGTATTTTCGTTGTATAAGTATACCATTTTTAGCAGTTCTTGGTGCGTAAAAGCTAAGGAACTGGTTTTCCTTTTATCCAAATTGCTTTGTAAGCTACGTCGTAAAGCGTCTCTTGCCTTCTGGAATCTAACATCAGTAAAGGGATCAATAGCCACACCAAACTCTCTGTTAAGCTTTTCTTGAACCAGGCTAGCTGTAACGTTCCACATAGTTTTGATCACATTTTCTTTGTAAAACGACCCATGTTATTCCCCCAATCTTGTAAAATTAAAGAGAGCTTCTCTATTGATGTACTCTTGTCCAGACTGTACTCTTTTTCAGCAAGGAAGTCTCGAAATTGTTTCTAAACAGAAGCTTTGGACCTTTTGGTGTTTTTTGGGGTAAGAATTTCAATGTTTTGATTAATTTCTTCTAGCAGTTCTACACAGAAAAAACTCCTATGCTATTTTCAATAATAGTATTATTTTTGACCACTGTTACTTTAGTTATATTAAAGTTAATATTGTCTCAACAAAACATTATCGAAATACTGAAAAAAAAATATTTCTTTAAATATATACTTATTATTGGAGTTAAAAAGTATTCCTGCTTCTCTGAAAACTATATTACCATTTTTTCAATCACCAATTATTGGAAACCAATAAATTTATAATATTCCTTAGAGTGCAGAATTGTTAGAGCCAAAAAATTAAACTATTTGAGGAGAATGCTATGAAATTGGGCGAAAAATAGCTATTTGTAGGCGGTGTGATTCAAATTACAATATATTTTATTAAACAAACAAGAACTACAGTTTAAATAGAAAAGCTAAAAATTAAGTCAATAATCCTTATGTCATGTTAATTAAAATAAACACTCCAATAAAACATAAGGTATTAGAGAAATACTAAAAAATATTAATTCAATGGGTTCTATTGTTGGCTGAAATAGTACTTCTATTGCTCGCGGACATCCTTTGGAGAGGTTAAAATTCTCTTAGTATTTGTTCGTTGCATAGTCGTTTAAGCTTGCAGCTTGTTTGTTTATTGTGTTAAAGTTACGCCAAATTTAATAGATCTTTTGCAATTCTGGGGACTGGAGCAACTGATTTCAGTGTTTTATGGTATGTAAGTAAAACAAATCTAAAATGCTTTGCAATAATATTAAATATTTCGATTAAATAAGATACATGTATATTCTTACAAATAAACGTTTACTGAATCCAATGATATATTGAATTGGTACTGAATTTAGAATAGGGTATTACTGCATCAAATAATTGATATATTTAAACGACCTATTAAAAACCAATGAAACCTTATATTTTAAGCAATCCTATAACCTATTGGTTGACAATGATAAGCTAATCATTGAAAGAATCCGAATTATTTGTATTGTGCAATACGGAATAGAGTGTGTCATTGAGTGAATTGGTATCTAATCTAATATACGATAGGTTTTTTCTGTGTAGCGTTGCTGTTCCAAATCGCGATATTTTTCACAAAATTTCAAAAAGACACGGGCGTTCAAAATTGTTAGTGTTTGTATTGCTTTATTTATTTTTCTGGAAACGACTATAACAATTAAGAATTTGTCTTTTTGTGACATGACAACGAAGCTCTGGTTACTGGATTTTGCCATTTCTTTGACATTTATTGTGACAATGAAGTTTTATACTTACGGAAGTATACCAAAAATTGGGCAATTGGACAAATTTCCCAAAAATTATAGATACATTGCACTTGTTATATATTACTGTTGAGAATTAATTAAGAGAAGTTTCAAGCTCAGATAAAGATTCTCTTTTTTATGTACCACTGGCAATAATTCGATAATTATTTCTGTATCGGCTTAAAACCTTATTTTTTGTTTCAGATTTAAATGGCAGCATATCCCAAAAATGGAAAAGACTGCGCCAATGTTGTGCGTCGCTACGGGGCCACAACTTACACAATTCCGAAACATCGAAAAGTGCTTTGCTCGACCCTACTAGTCCACACATCCTAGTTAGTACCCCTCACGCCACCTCTTCTCTGCGGCTCCCCAGCAGTACGAAAAAAAGCAGCGTGCAAGACGTACTAAGAGCCAAATTTAGCCAAATACACGTAGGGTTAAGAAGAAAAAGGGCGTTGTCAGTCCAAGAATTTTTTCATAATGTAGGAAATAATGAAAAAGAGCAAGCTAACCAACCAAAGACTGCATTCTATGTTCCGGCACCTGAAGATCTGACTTCCTCTGATAGAAAATCCAGATCTTTTCAGTCTGCTTCAGAAAGAAAGCCTAGATCCAGACAACGAGCTTCTTTAAATTTTAGGTCAGTTACTGTAGAATTAAAGCTAATAAACATCTCAGATGAAGATTTGTTAGGAAACAGACGAAACGGTCCCTATATAATAAACCGTAGTTTTTTGATATGTATGTAAAAGAAATATATCATATTTATATCAACAAGCTGCGGTTCATTTTTAAAATGGATCGGAGCCATTTAAGGCATCTTAGCTAATTTACAAATCTGGCCACGCAGGTCTTATTTGTGTACTATATTAGGAGCAGAAATTCCCGCTATTGACTTAAATGAGTAGATAATACATTTTCCGTATTGGTGAAATTTTAAAGATAAGTGAATTCTACTAACCGGTGTTTCTTCAGCGTAGACAATACAAATACAAAGCGTTCTTATTATTGTGATAATTTGGTAAATTCGGACTATTTATTAAATATGAAATATACAGTATTAGAATAGGCAAATATCTTTGCTATTAGTAAAGATAGAGACAACAAATTTTAGGTGTATCTTATTGGTTTACAAATCTACTTTTTCCTGTAGTTTAACTTTTCCAGCTCCCTTGAGGGGCGATGCACAGTAATATATTTAGAAACTTAAATGGACAAAATCAAATATCTCTTGATCGGAAAAGATTTCGGGATGATCCAAATGACGTTTTCTAGTTTAAGTGATTATCTATCTGGGAAAAATATGCACAAAGTGCCCCTCCTATTGGAAATGCCCTAAAAACACGTAAAATTCCTCAATTTTTGCTTTTTTTTTTCGTTATTTTGGTCGCTGCTTTTTACTGCCTGTTGCAATTTGAAGAACATGATTTTTTTTAAGAAAACTAAACTGAAAAAGCTTTTATTTGCTTATTTTAGAAATTTTTTAGACCCAATTTTCATGGAATTACGAGTTTTTGAAAGTTACAAGGTTTTCTTTTATTAATTTTTAGCATATTTCCACAGTAAGGCTGTCGGAAGGTGTCTAACTCAATTTTTGCAATTTGGGGTTTGGTTCGTTTTCAATTATCATCATCGAATTAATCTTAGACTGAGGTCTTGAACCTTGTTCAGTTCAACGCCTCCAGAACCCAGACTTGCTCCCTGTCACGCAAAACAAACTGGCAACGCTTACCCCATCCACATGAATGGACAAAGCCTACAGAACAACGAAACGTTCTATCTTGTTGGCATCGCTTTCGAACATGATCTCAGCTGGCATAAATATATTACTTCAGTAGCCACATCGGCAGCTAAAAAGCTTGGTTTTCTCTTTCGACCCAAAAAAAACTTCTTCCATTCCAACTTATACACTGTCTGTGTTTCTCAAATAAGACCTAACCTATAGTACTACTCCCCCATCTGGGGAGCGGCATTACCTTCGACACTTAACATCCTTGATTCTAACCAAAAGAGGGTCATTCGACTCATCAGTGACCCCAGTCCTCACAAGAAAATTCCCTTCTCTCGCTCATCGGCGCGCTGTTGGGGATTTACCCCTTTTCTACCGGTACTTCCACGGATTTTGCTCTGAAGAACTAGCCGGTGTTATTCCCCCCTTGACTGTTCCCAACAGAATAACGAGGCGCGTTATGTATGCATCCCTTTACTGTTCCGCTACAAAAGCCTAGAACAGACCACTTCTCTCGCTCATTCATACATAGGGTCTCCATATTATGGAACAAATTGCCTGCAGATGTTTTCCCTTCCCGTCCCAACTTCCAATCTTTTAAATCCCGTGTCAATAGACCACATTTCCCTTGTCTTCAGACGCGCACGGTACGTTAGTATTTAGGCTTGAAGTCTACGTGGGATGTCTTAGAAAAAAAAGTTAAATTACATGAAAAAGTATATTTTTTAACCAATAGGAACCCCTAAAATTTGGTGTCTCTTTCTTTATTAATAGCAAAGATATTTGCCCATACTAAGACTTTTCGGACAACCTTTATTGATTGACCTTAATTGATTCTTTTTTAGCATACCAAATACAGAGTACTCAACTCACTACTATGAGCCGCCTCCTGATTACGACGTTGAAGCAAGTCCCGCCCGACACCGTCGATGGTCTGTGGCTGCAAATAGCCTGCCAGGAGTGGCTCAGCTACATTACCCCCCGCCACCGAAAACCCATGATATACAAAACTTTAACATAAAAATACCAAAAACGAAACTTCACAACCATCATCTAGACCGAGCAAGGTCGCAATCGCCCAGCTGGAACAAAAAACAAGCGGAATCCATTAAGGCAGAAAATAAAACACGGTTTAATTGTAAAGTAGCCAACTCTAGGAGCCATTACGAGCTGGGAGGTGTCAGACAAAAACCGGAAGTCAGACCGGACGGTAAACTTAAACGTGATCAACAGGTAAGCGATTGTTTTGTGCCTCACATGAAATATATTATACAAATTATTTTGTATACACGGTGAATAGAATACCAAAAAAATCAAATGAACATTCTTTCCGAGCGGCACGGAAGGCACTTTTCATTAAAACATAAAAAAGGATAGATGTTTGCTACGAAAGTGACTCATTTTGACGCTTCTTTTATCCGGCATAGTAAATGTGAAGTCATCGACCTTTAACAAGAGAAGACGACACAATTCATTCATTAGTAGTCGTCTGTTTTGTTTCATACATGAGCGTGTGTAGGACAAAGAAAGACGAGAGAGAGGACGCTAACTATCCGATTGTATTCCGTATATTTCGACCTTCGAAAATGTTACACACTAAATAATACGCCTTGACAACTGTTTAAGCCAGGAATGAACCAGTGGCGGTGATATGTTGCTGCAGCCCCAGCACCCCCCCCCCCCCCCCCCCCCGGGTGCGCTACTGTTAAACCCACTTTTTCTAGCATTTACATGATCACAAGGAAGTGACTTAGGGAAAGAATGTCTCATAATGTGATTTCTTTAATTTTTTTGAGCAAGGAAAGAGGTTGAGCCACTTTTAGGGCATTTAGGACGCACAGGGAAATAAAGTCGATTTTTTACAATTACAGATTTGATCACATGTAAACTGGTGATTATTTCTTATAAATGAACTAGATTCTCATTTTTTCACTTATTCAGGCGAGTTCACGAGGTTAAAATGTGAAACATTAATTAGAAACCGTTTAAATAATGTAAACTACTGGAACACCATTAAAGAATTTAAACTTGACCACCCACACCATGCTATTTCTTGGGAACTAAGAATTACGTAAGAGTTCAGGTTCTAAATCTACTTATATACTACAATGTTGCTTCAGCATTTTTCGTGTAGGATAGTAACTGTTAATTAATGATTATTATGTTCCAAATAAAGCTTTTATTGATAAAATATGCTAGAAACTATTTTCTACAGAGGCGTTCAATTTCAATTTCCATAATGTAACAAAACGTTTTTATTATCACTACATTTGACAGCTTCTAGCTAAAACAGGTACTTCACAACAAAAAATAAAGAATTGCCAAGGATTTCTTAATGACTAGGAGTTGCGGATATATATATATATATATATATATATATATATATATATATATATATATATATATATACAGGGTCGCTGATATGTATGGAAACGGTCGATTATTTCTAAAAGTAAGACAGCTATCGAAAAATTTTAAAAACAAAAGTTGTAGGGGCTTTTGAAGTATATTAAAATAAATAAAAATTCAGTATACAGGATGAGTCAAAAAGTCGTAGACCAAAAAAAGTTACTTTTTTTAAATAGAACACCCTGTATATTATTCGATGTTTAAGTTCTTTTCAAAATTCTAAAAAAAAATTGTATAGTGCACCACATATCTAAACTTATCCCTTTTCGAGATATCGAGGTTTGAATATTTTTTTCTGATAAATTATTACAACAATGTTTAAGTTTAGTTAGTTACTAAATAATTATCTTCGAGAAAAGAAAGAGCATGTTCTAAAAAAAACTATTTTCTTTAGAGTCCTATTTTATAAGATGCTCAAAATATCCACCGTTTACCTCCTGACAGTAGTGAATTCGCCGAACAAAATTTTCTAGTGAATCTAAAAGGGTGTTGGGAGGAATACTGGAAATTTCATGCCTTATTCTGTCTTGCAACTCTTCGATATTTTGTGGCCTATTTTTGTAGACTATATTTTTAATATGACCCCATAGAAAAAAGTCAAGCGGTGTCGTATCGGGAGACCTAGCTGGCCATTCAACTGCACCCCTGCATCCAATCCATTTTCCAGGAAAAGTTTCATCTAAATATTCCCGCACTACACGTCCAAAATGTGGAGGAGCCCCATCTTGCTGAAACCATATTTGTTCTGCCAGTAAATTGGGATTATGGTTGTTCGGGAATAATCGTCTAAGCTCTGGAACAATATTCTCTTGCAGAAGTAATAAATATCGTTCAGAGGTCAAATTTCCGTTAATAAAATAGGGTCCTATGACGTGGCCACCATAAATGCCGCACCAAACATTGACTTTTTGTGGTCGTTGGGTATGAATTTGCTCCATCCAATGTGGATTCTGGTCTGACCAGTACCTACAGTTGTGTCGGTTTACGTGCCCGTTTAAACAAAATGTAGATTCGTCAGAAAACAAAATATTGTTGACAAAGTTGGCATTTTGATTCAGTTTATCCATAATAACTTCGCAAAACTCAATTCTGCGATCAAAATCGTCTTCACTCAATTCTTGTAATAATTTAATTTTATATGGGTAGAATTTTTCCCGTTTGGTAATTTTTTGAACGGAATATCGACTCATGTTATGATTTAAAGCCCTCTGTTGTGTCGAATTTACTGGATTTTCTATCACATCCAACATGACGTTCAAAGAATTTTCTTCATTTGTAGCACTTACCGGTCTTCCACTTTTTGGTCGATCTTTCACACCTCCAGTTTCATGAAAACGCTGCAATGTTTTTGAAACAGTTGACTTAGAGATAGCCTCTCGGTCCGGATGCAATTTATTAAAAATATTCACTACTTGGGAAAAACTTCGTGTTCTATCACCATACCCTATCATCATTAAAATTTCAATACGCTCGGTATCATTTAGACGTGCCATTTCTGCGCAAAAATTGTTCAGACTTGAGTATTTTTGGCATATGTTGTAATAATTGTCACTTAAGATAAAACAGTAGCGGAGCATTGCTATGGAAACAGAAAATTTCTTAGGCAACTTGATGGAAAATACAATATTGATATTAATTGAATTTATCTTAGTCTGATAGTTGAAAAACTTGACGGAAATTAATTAATTTTAGGATGAAGGTAAAAAATGAACTTAAACATTGTTGAAATAATTTATCAGAAAAAAATATTCAAACTTCGATATCTCGAAAAGGGATAAGTTTAGATTTGTGGTGTACTATACAATTTTTTTTTAGAATTTTGAAAAGAACTTAAACATCGAATAATATACAGGGTGTTCTATTTAAAAAAAAGTAACTTTTTTTGTCTACGACTTTTTGACTCATCCTGTATACTCAATTTTTATTTATTTTAATATACTTCAAAAGCCCCTACAACTTTGGTTTTTAACATTTTTCGATAGCTGTCTTACTTTAAGAAATAATCGACCGTTTCCATACATATCAGCGACCCTGTATATATATATATATATATATATATATATATATATATATATATATATATATATATATATATATATATATATATATATATATATATATAGGGTGGCTGAAGGTGGTCTTCAGCTACCACAGAACAACAAGTTTTATTTCAGCCACCCTCGGTGTAAGTCTGCCTGATGAAGGGTAAGGGCCCAGAAATCGCGATAGCAGAAGTGCATCTGGACGAGAAAAAAATTGTCCCTTTCTCTCGAGTTGTTGAGTCTTTTATAGCACTAGCGAAGAGATTATTTCTTTGCATTTTCAATATTTAAAGAAGTTAGGGGTCCCCGTTTGACCAGCTCTGTAGAGCCCCCAAATGTCTTAATTCGCCACTGAAAATTGGTACGTTTTTTCAGATTATATTGCTTGATATTATTCTCTGTATATTAACCTCTAAAGCAACAAAAGTGTATATTGAAAAGAAACTGTATTTTCCTAATGATGTTCAATAATACGAATAGGCTGCCTCTTTATAAGACCCCGACGTTAATATACAGGGTGTCCGAAAACTCTTAGTATGGCCAAATAACTTTCCTATTAGTAAAGACAGAGACACTCAATTTTAACTGTATCTTTTATTGGTTAATAAATCCGCTTTTTTATGTAATTTAACTTTTTCAACTCCCTTGAGGGGCGGCGGTAGGGAGTTGAGGTTAAAAATTTTAAATGCAACTCTATGCCGTGTGGTACCTTCAAAAAGGAAACATTTTACCGCAAACCGAGGTCCGTATCTTAATTTGTTTTTAAATGGCAAGCCTTAAAAAAATTAAAAATTTAAATATCTTATTTCTCTTATTACTTTAAAAGTTGTTCAAAATGACCACCATAAACTTCTTGGCAGTAATAAATTCAATTTTGGAACTCTGCCAAGAAGTAACACCTCCCATTCTCGAAAATGTGAAAAGTAAGTTCCACAATCGACTTTATTACTGCCAAGAAGTTCATGATGGTCATTTTGAACAACTTTTAAAGTAATAGCAGAAATAAAGGCATTTAAGCTTTTTATATTTTTCGCGATTTTTAATTTTAAAAGGCTTGCCATTTAAAAACGAATTAAGATACAGACCTCGGATTTGCGGTAAAATTTGGATTGGATTTGGAATTGGATTTAAAATGTTTGACCTTAGCTCCCTAGCGCCACCTTCTCTCAAGGGGGTTGAAAAAGCTAAATTACATAAAAAAGTAGACTTAATAACCAATAAGATACACCTAAAATTTGGTGTCTCTATCTTTACTAATACCAAAGATATTTGCCCATACTAAGACTTTTCGGACGTCCTGTATTTTTGATTGCGAGCATTTTTGAATTTTGAATCATGTTTTAATCAAAGATTTATGCAATCTATATTAAAAAAATGTTTTAAGGATTCCATAGAAGAACTAGAAGAAATCGAAGAAGAAGAAAGCAAATTTTGCACACTGCCACGAGGGGGCAATACTTTTACAATAAGACAAGCCATGTTTCAAAAAGGTGCCGAATTTAAACCATTGGGATTTAGCATTGTAGGCGGAAGAGATTCTCCGAAAGGCAGCATTGGCATATATGTCAAAACAATATTTCCTAATGGCCAGGCAGCTGAAAATGGTACTTTAAAAGAAGGTAGTAATGTTATTGTAAGAATAAGTAGACCGTCATTATTTTTAAATACTTTTTTAGGAGATGAAATTCTGGCAGTAAATAATAAACCTCTACATGGAGCATCCCACAAAGAAGCAATTAATGTATTTAAACAAATAAAATCTGGAACAGTGTTGTTGCACATAGGGCGAAGAATATGCAAGAGACAGCGAGAAAAAATAAACTGAATACATATTAGTTTTATTTTTTTACTATTTTTATTTTTTAGTTTAGTATTAAATACCAAAGAATTGACGTTTTCTTTGTTACAAAATGTTTTATCATGTTGTTTATTAAAAATAAGGACAGCATATTTATAATTACATAAATAATGCAATAACATTTTATATTTTTTACTAACAGTGTTTTATACAACGCGGAAAACCATATTTATTTATAAAAAATTTACGTAACAAAATGTGATACTTTTTTATCATTTTTAATAAAGTAAAATAAAAATGTATTTTAATTTTTCGTTATTTTAATTTTTTTTCTTCATATTTATTAAAATAGCCAATAAACTATCCGTTTATCAATAAATTGTGAAAAACAAAAAATAAATTTTCTTTGCCCCTAGATAAAAATTTAAGACCTGGGATTCCCAGGCAGAGTAGCTTGGGAATCACAAAATATTCTTTTTATTTCGGGCCTATATTTCACACCACCTTGATACAGATAGTGGTGCCATAGAGTCAACTTGAAATAAGAACTTGTAGGTCAAATTATTTAGCGCTTCCAAAAATTCAAATAAAAACAAAATAACAGGAACATGATAAACTCCATATATGCCTCTGGAAGGTACAAAGAAAATTACGCCTTTCAGATTTATCAGTGAAGCTGACAACACCTCGTGAAGCGACGTTGCCACTCCCACTCTAAATTTCCGCACCATGCAATGGAAATAAATTACTAAAAATTGCCCCCACCGTCAGCATTTCTTCACGTTTTACATCAAAGTGAAGAGATATTTGCCGTCCCTACAATTCTGCCGCCCTGGGCTATAGCCCAATCAGCCCATACGTAAATATGCCCCTGAGATAAGTATTAACTCACAGTAATTGCGTTATTTCAGTAGACCCTGTCAATCTGCAAATATTCTACATAACTGAAAGTCTGGCAAAAAGCTGTTCTCAAAAGGTGGGGAACCATAACGTTTGGCGGTTATTAAATAACTTGGGAATTCTTGATCGCTCTAAAATGAAAATAATTTGAAAACAATGGTTCCACCACACATCAACTAAGTCTTTGCTGCGTCCTCGTTATTTCGCAACTTCTGTCGAGCCAACATTCCTCTAGTCAGTTATCTCCACAATATCCATTCTGAGATTCTTCTTTTGATAACCCTTTTTCCTTAAATCATTCTTGATTCTATTCATCCATCTCTGTTTTGGTCTTCTTCCAGCTCTCCTCAGACATTGTCATTTCCTTCGGCCGACAAGATCATTCTTCTCATCAGATGTCCATACCACTCACTGGTTTAGTCTATTCCTTTATCTGATATTTCCACAACCTCTGTTGTTACCCTTATCCTTTAATTCCTAACGCAAGCCAGTGGCGCACGAGGGGGTCCCCCCCCCCCCCCCACGAGACATATAATTCTGTTCTGATGATATAACATATAACACAAGATACGCGGGTGACCTGGCAATACCTCCTATCTGCCATTGTTCTTAGGAGGACTTAGGAGGTATTGCCAGGTCACCCGCGTAATATAGTATATTATACTACAGCAAATAAATTAATTGTAAATAGGTATAAATCAATATCAATAACATAAAAGCCTATAAAGTGTTCTCCTGGGGTCGTCTGAGAATATTTGATAAACAAATGGATATTAAATATTATAATATGAGACAATATAATATAGTATACTATTATATACTATGCCATGCTACAACAAATATAAATTATATAAATCATATCCATAACATATAAACCATAGAGCGTTCTTCTAGCATTGTTTCAATATTTGCTGTTGGCAAGATACAGATGGCACCATGATCAACCAAACCTCATGTCATGTCACACTTTTCATCTTTATCACAAGTGACAGTGACATTGACAGCTGCTTGTTCTGTCGCCATTGTTGTGCTACTTTGATTACTTTTCATGAAAATCATTTTAACAAAATATAATTAATATTACCTTAAGCAGCAGTTATGGGCCATTCTACATCCCGATAAATCATAATGTTGTGGATTGATATTTACATCGAGTACACGTAAAATATTTTCGACTAGTAAAAATTATATAAAAATATAGAGCAGTCAAAAATAAAAATTAATTAAAAACAATTACTTTTAACAAGAACACTTAAGTTTTAGTGTCTTTGTTCAATAAACTGTTTAGTGTAATGTGTTCCTTTAGCTCAACTATTTAAGATCTTAGTTTTGTTTTGTTGTATATATTTTTCTAACATATTTTAAGCCATAAAAATGAGTAATTTATTTGACCACGAAGATGAGAGCAGGTGAGATATATCTTCTAGTACTAGTGATTTCATTTCATACTAATTATTGTATGCATTTTAGTTGGTATTTTGGTGCCATTGCTCGACAGGAAGCACAGGAAGTTTTAATGGCAGAAAAGGAAGGTGGTGTTTTTCTTGTCAGAGACAGTGCTTCCTCAGTAGGAGATTATGTTCTATGTGTAAAGTAAGTCCATTTTTGTTGCATATTATTTTGTCGGGTATTAACCAAAAACAAAGCTGAATGTCTTATCAGAAAGCCAAATGCAATCTGACAATAATAGAATTTATACAGAGAACAAGTGGGATTATTAGTATTACATTGCTTCAGAATTTATTCAAACTCAGATTTGCACCACTCTGCAAATTTTCATATAATAAGACTGGAATTGTAATCAGCATTGTAATAAATGCAATAACTTTTCCCACATGCTATTAACATAACTTAAGCCAAAAATGATAAAATAAACTTATCAATTTTATTAGCCTTATCTTTGAAAAATAAAAATTCTTTAATAATTCCTTGTATAGTCTTATTTGCATTTTATCTAAGTACCTCCAGTAACCCATGAAATTATTTTTGATTTCATTTCTTATCTTATTGTCAGTAAGATACCTATTTCTGCAAACAGAAGTCTAAGGTCAGATTTTTGCCAAACTGAGTTCATTATTACTTAAAAATGAATCTGCTTTGCAATGTTTTTTTTAGCAAAAAATTGTTTACTAAAACAAATATGCTCAGAAGTTTTTGGACTTCTATAAGTTACTTTAAAATAGTAAGATATCTTTGCATATTATTAGATACAATTTTCCAAATAAAAGTGAGACCTTGTGCCCCCATAAAGAACATACCAAGTTTTTATTAAAAAATTCACTTGAATAATGTTGACCTCAGTTTTTGGGTTTTTTAAAAAACCCGTAACTACATGTCTACATATTCTAATGTGATAATCTTATTATTTTAAACCCACTACACTATTATTAACTTTGTAATACTGTTCCCCACATAACATTAATTTTTTTATTATTATTAATTTCTGGGAAAATTTTATTGCAAAGCTGAAATAAAAAAATATGATTAATGTAAATGATGGGGTGAATATATGAAAATATATTGAAAATGGATTAAAACTATTGAATTTTTTAAAAGTGTTAACAACCCTTAGGTTTTAATTAAGTAATAACTAAAAGATATTTTAGCTTTATGAGAAATGTTAAATTTAGAGACCAGTTAGGTGATGATAATTTTCTTTCTTTTGTTTTAGAGAGGACAGTAAAGTTAGTCATTATATAATAAATAAGATGCAACAAAATGAGCAGACAAGGTATCGAATTGGAGATCAGTTTTTCAAAAATTTACCTGAACTAATTTCATTTTACAAGCTTCATTACTTAGATACCACACCTCTTATTAGGCCAGCTACCAAAAAAGTAGAAAAAGTTAGGGCCAAGTTTGATTTTGATAGTCAGGTTAGTAAGTTTGTAATATCAATGACAAAAATAGTGTATGTTGCCTGTCAAAGCTAAGTAAAAATAGAGTTTTTCTGATGCTGAATCCTGTTTTTAGGAAAAAGATGACTTAAGTTTTAAAAGAGGTGATATTTTAACAGTAATATTTAAGGAAGAGGAGCAGTGGTGGCGAGCTAGAGATAAAAATGGTAGAGAAGGATCTATTCCTGTTCCCTATGTTGAAAAGGTAAATAAAAATATATACAGCAAACTAAAAAACTGAGAATATCAAGTGATTTCTTCACTATTATTTAACACCCTTTTTTAGATTGAAGAGAGTTCATCACCAGTTGAAACATCAAGGCCATCTGAAGGACCAGTCAGTAGTACCCCTGAATCAAAACCAAAGCCCAAACAGGTAGGATTATTGTTTAACAAAAATTTAAGAAAAAAATCTTTTTTATTTAGTTCTAACTTAATTTTATTATTTATACCTAGTAAGTTTATGAAATACCTTATAAACTTTTACATCAGTTTATCAGGCGCGGCCCGTGACTTTTTTTACAGGTGGGTCAAAATTTTGTGGGCAACTAGTGATATCAACACAACAAGCAAAATACACTTTTTTAATTAAGAAAGGTTTTTTAATAATGTGCCAAGAAATTATTTACCTACAAATAAACACTCCAAAAATCATAAAATAGGTACTGCAGAATATTGAACATTACTACTCTAGATGTTTATGGCTTTTTTCTATGTGTTTTAATATTCTAGATTGGTAGATTTTAGCGGCTTCCGTTTTGATAATTAGCATCTCCTCAATAGATGTCGCGCCTTGTACTAAAAGCCCAGAATATAAACAGAACAAAATTCTGAGCTAAAAATATGATTATTAGGAACGCTGCCGAAACTCCGTTTTCTTTAATAAAATACTGGCGACTAGACATAGTAATACGATATTTATATATGCACGTGCAGGCTGTAAGCTGTAGTAAATATGAGATTGCTAATAATTTTAAAAATATTTTATCGAGGAACAACTTGTTGCCAATACACCTTTTAGAGCCAGTCTAATTTTTTAAATAACAAAAAATTAAAAAAAAGTTCTTGCCCCAACACAGACTCGAACCCTCGACCTTCTGATCAACTCGCTGAGATTGTACCTCTGCACTACGCTGGCTATGTAAGAAAATCGGTCCGATACCGTTAAATTTGATGCCTAGCGCTGGCCTGACAGAAATCGTATTTATAATTTTTTATGTTTAACCGCTAATTAATATTATTAATACGATGCAAATACAATGCGCATATTAGGTACCTAATTAGTTTTTCCTTTTCTCAACCAAATGCTTTGAAATAGTATATTTTAGGGGGCGGTTTGAGAGTATTTCCATAGTGGGGGTGGCCAGATATTATTGGTGGGCCGTCGACCAATTGTGTCTCTTTTTAAATTCCTAAAGCGCGTATATCTGGTTCTCTCTTAATTTAATGAATTTATATCGTCCATATAAACCTATAAGATCAATTTAAAATATGACCCAGCCCGGAGCAAGCTTGGATATCCTATGAGGATGGCTTGGCTTGATTCTTTCTTGGGGATTTTCGCATGGAACTTTGAAACAAAAGATTCTTTTTTGGTTTTAAAAAGCTAAAAAATAAATTAGGTAGATCACTGAAAATTTTAGGTGGGTCATTGACCAAATGACCTTATGGACGGGCCGCGCCTGTTAAACACGTGATTTACAGTTTTTAATAAATCAACCCCTAAGGGGGTGAAATGGTGGTTCAAAGTTTGTAATGGAGTAAAATTGTTATACCGCGTACGAAAGCTAGTAACTTATATTTTTTGTCTGAGATTGCTTATATAAAATATTTTTTAGAGAAAACTACCAGCAAAAGCAAGAGTGAAACAAGTCAGAGTCCCCAATGCATATGACGATACGGCGTTAAAACTAGAAATAGGAGATATAATAGTTGTAACGAAGACAAATATAAATGGACAGTGGGAAGGAGAACTGAATGGAAAAGTTGGATATTTTCCCTTTACACATGTAGAATTTTTAGATGATGAAAACGGGAGTTAGTAATATATTCCTTGTAAAATTTCCCCAGATAATCGCTATTGTTGTATGCCTCGAATTAACTTTATTTGGCACTAACATGAAACATCTACATATGCTACCCACTTATTTATGAAAAACTGTATGTTTGCGCAGTTATTGTGAAGTTGTATTTATTATTAAGTACATATCATATTTCACTATTTTTTCATCATGTTTTATGCAATACATAATAGATAATATATTTTAAAATTATCGCTTTATAAAATGTTTATAAATCCATATATGTTTTATTGTGTATTATGTCAAAACACATACGCTGCCTTTTATTTTTTCCTTTTAATCCTAAAATTCCTGGGCGATATTTAAGCTAGTACATGATAGCGTTTTTTCATGCGTAAACAGCCTTACGCGAAAAAATGACTCTGCTTTTAGCCAGTGTCAATACATTGAGTTCACTGGCTTTAGCTTAACCAGAGAGAGAGAGAGAAACCACGATCAGTGCTGCCGCAGCTGATTTTGAAAATGTACGGACTGACGGAAATTCAAAAACCAGAACGTTTTAAGAATTTAATAAAATATTGAAAAAAATACTGTTTAAAAACAAGTTTTTAATATTTAAATGTACTAAAACGGAAAAAAATAAGTATAGTTTTTTCATTCTGGCAATGCTAAATGCTATTTATAAGTGGACGTAGTTCGCGTGGGTGGATCCTAATAAAAGTAGTATCAAAGTTATTACAGAAATATATAATATATTATGTTAAATTCATTGTGTTAAAAGCTCGTTGCGTGCGAAAAGTCCATACAGGCATTAATTTTGTTTGGCAGAAGTTGGAAATACATACAAGTATGTATTTTTTCTTTTCAATTCACGCGACAAGCTTTAAAAACAATAAGTTTAACATATATATGTTTCGATCAGTGATAATTTTGATACTACTTTTATTAGGATCCATTCCACGCGAAATACGTCCCCTTAGAAATAGCATTTAGCATTGCCACAGTTAAAAACTATACTTATTTTTTCGTTTTAGTACATTTAAATATTAAAAACTTGTTTTTAAAAACTATTTTTTACAATATTTTATTAAATTCTTGTGGCGTCCGCCGTATCGGGTTTAGAATGACGTAACATATCGTATTCTACTCGTCAAACCCTTTCATTTGATACCTACATATATCAAGGGGATTATGAAGAAAAAGGAAATCCGCCATTTCGTGGCGCCCGCCATATTGGGTCTAGAATGACGTCACATAGATTTTTGTATTCTATTAGTCTAACCCTTTTACTTGATACCGACATGAAGCGGATTTTGAAGAAAAAGGTAATCCGCCATCTCTGCAGCGTCCGCCATATTGAGTTTAGAATGACGTCACATATCATATCGTATTCTACTCGTCAACCCCTTTCATTTGATACCCATGTCAAGGGAGTTGTGAAGAAAGGGGTAATCCGCCATCTTGTGGCGTCCGCCATATCGGGTCTAGAATGACGTTACACAGCTTATTGTATTCTACTCGTCAAACCCTTTCATTTGATACAAATGTCAAGGGGGTTGTGAAGAAAAACGTAATCCGCCATCTTGTGGCGTCTGCCATATATTGGGTTAGAATGACGTCACATCACTTATCGTATTCTACTCGTCACGTCCTTTCATTTGATGCCCATGTCAATGGGGTTGTGATAAAAAGGTAATCCGCCATCTTGGGTTTAGAATGACGTTACACAGCTTAATGTATTCTACTCGTCAAACCCTTTCATTTCATATCTATATCGAGGGGATTGTGACGAAAAAGGTAAGCCGCCATCTTGTGGCGTCCGCCATATTGGGTTTAGAATGACATCACATAGATTATTGTATTTTGCCCGTCAAACCCTTTCATTTGATACCTTATTAAGGGGATTGTGAAGAAAAAGGCAATCCGCCATCTTGTGTCGTCCGCCATATTGGGTTTAGAATGACGTCACATAGCTTATTGAATTCTACTCGTCAAACCCTTTTGATTTGATACCTATCCCCTATACAAGGGGATTGTGAAGAAAAAGGTAATCCGCCATCTTGCAGCGTCCGCCATATTGGGTTCAGAATGACGTCACATACCTTATCGTATTCTATTCGTTAAACCATTTTATTTGATACCTATATTAAGGGGATTGTGAAGAAAAAGGTAATCCGCCATCTTGTGGCGTCAGCCATATTGAGTTTAGAATGATAGATTTTCGTATTCTACTCGTCTAACCGTTTCATCTGATACCCATATCAAGGGGATTTTGAAGATAAAGGTAATCCGCCATCTTGTGGCGGCCGCCATGTTGGGTTTAGAATTCTGTCACAAGCATATCGTATTCTACTCGTCAAACCCTTTCATCTGATACCCATATGAAGCGAGTTGTGAAGAAAAAGGTAATCCGCCATCTTGTGGCGTCCGCCATATAGGTTTAGAATGACTACTGACCATGCTAGCTTAACACGCGATTTTTCTCGGCTAAACACACAGATATATATCTATACCGATCGTTAAACCAGCCTATCTTGTTTATATTTTGTTGCTAACTTTACACCCATGGAAAACCATTGTTCTGAGCAGCAACAAAACTTGTGTTTAGCCGAGAAAAGTCGAGTGTTAAGCTAGCATGGTCATACAGATCCATGCATTCAGTCCTTATGATTATGTCGCTGTTTCTGGTTGAAATTTAAGTAGATATTTTAACTAGCAACAAAATCTAATGCAGCGTATTATCAATAATAATCGCGTGTCAAGCTAGCATGATCAGCATCAAACTTAATTTAGAAAAGCTCTAAATCTTTTTTTTTTGATATATTTTTAGTAGCGTCCTGCAACAATAAATTAGCAGCAAATTTTCTAATTAGTACTAATTACTTAGAAAAAAAATTAAAATTACACGTTTTGGTTTAGCCAAGGTATTTATGAATTAAATTTTTTTTTTAATTTATTTATTTAAAAAATCCACTAACAAAATCTTACAACTTAAAACGTCACTCTGTAAAAAGTATCAAAAAATATGTAAATAATACACAATCAGCGTATGTATAATACACTGAAATAAAATATACATCATTAACAAGACACTATAAAACAGATCTCTTTTAGAAATCCTCAGTAAGGAAAAAAAATAAGTTAAAAAGTAAGCCATCTAAATATGCAAAAGGTCAACATCTGAGAACATCTTTAAAAGATCAATTTTTTATGCCATTCTACAGGCAATTTCTCTTGCGAACTCCATTTTTAGCAATCAGAGATCAGGTATCCCACAGATCTAAAAATTATACATGTATGCCAGATGTTGCATTGTGCATGTACAATGTCTAAACTGAAAAACAGAAATTCCTTATATCAATAGAATTTTAAGGAAAGACCTAAGCAACATCGTTTGTAACTTCTTCCCTACAAAGGATCTTTCAAACATTAACAATTAAAACAATAAAACTATAAAAGAGAATACAATAAAGAAGAATTTCTTCTTGGACACTGTTAAAAATAAGCAGTCTGAGATTACTTTATTGGACGGTATAATTGTACATTTAAGAACACTTTGAATGTCTCTGTTTACTTCTTATGGCCACAGAAGCTCAATATTTGGCGACTGCAGTTGTGCATAAATGGAGTACTGTGAATAAACGACCAACCAGCAGTACAGCTGAAATTAAGAGGATTATAAGATAATAGCTGAAAAAAATGTTTATTTTTATGCAACTTACATTGTAGGCCATCCAGCACCATATTATGAGAGTATATAAAACGCATTCAATCTGAAACAAAAATATATTTACAATATGTGGTACTTCAAGTGCTGTGCAAATTCTTATATATTGAGTAGAGAAAACGACAAATGGGCCAAAAAGCACAAGACGCGAAAAAAGGTCATGGTAGATGTTTATAGTTTTTTAGAAAAAAAAAATAATATTTAGAAAATTAACTAGATTTACTTACTTACTCTACCTTACCTAGTTAAAAATTGTTACAATATATTTTTTCATAAAGAAAAACTGGTGCTTACATAAATATAATATCCACCCAACAGCCACAGGCCGAAAATAAGTTGAAATGATATGGCAATTCCGAAAAGTGCCATCCAGGGAATCATCAGGCCTCGAATCATTATATTAAGGCCGATAACAAGAAGAACTGCTGACCCTATTAGAAGAAAAAAGAATGCCAACATGCATCCGCCTACAACCTGCATTGCTAAAACAAAAACAAGACTATAGAAGATGTATCCATGTATCCTTTCTAGTAATACAATGTCATGAAATCTGAGGTATCAACAAAGGCTCGAACTCTAAAACATTACATTTTGAGACGAAAACGTCTCTGTATTACATTACTCTCAGCCTATTCTTAATGAAAACATTTTTTTAACTCCAATACCTTCGATTAATTTTTAAATTTAAGAGAAAATCCAGTTGATAGACATATTAATCTTAAGCACTAAAGTGGAGTGAATAAAAAATTAATTTCATAAATAAAATTTTATCCACTTACAGAGTCTTATATCAGCTTCAAACAGAGGGTTGTACAACTGAGTAGAATCGCCTCCAAGCATATTAAAAATTATAAAAGTAATCAAAACAACACTCATAGCCACTGTGTAAAAGGCTATAGCTTTGCATCCTGTTTTTAGGTTATCAGTCCAAATGCATGGGGCCCAACATGCTTTTAACACAACCATTTTTAATTCAGATAATAAAAACAGTGCTGGGCAGTTAATAATCTAAAACACTTTAAAGCTACACGTTTACAAACTTAATTAAATTTAAATGGCACACCCAAACAAATGTATTTCGTTTGACAGTTGACAATCCAACATCCAACGACAACACCGAGTTGTATTCTTTTACGCACATGTAACGGTTGTGCGTTTGAACTACTGCTCTAGCTTCGAGCAGTCTAGAACAATCAATACAATCAAACTAACTTAAGAGTCCAAAAATGCTTTTACCAACTGCATTCAAGATAAAGTGATTTCCTGTTCCAACGGCAGCAAACTTTTTGGTCACTTACCAAAAGAATTAGTCTAAAATTTTGTAGAAGCAGTTTTGCTCCCCTGACCGCTGACAATGAAATTATCTCTACCTCTAAAGGGAAAAGTGAATTATTTCATTATTTGCCAAACAATTCGTTGCCAATTTCATCCTTATTCCTCCTGCCAATTTCGCTCTTCTAACCGCTAAGTCTGTACCCCACAAAATGCCCGACATATATTACTTAAGGTCAAACAAGTTCAAAAAATTCTTCTATCCCTTGACACCAAAAAGTCCTCCGGTCTGGATGGCATACCAGCAATTGTTCTAAAAAATGTGCTCCAGAACTTGCACTGGTCTTTTCCAGAGCTCCTATGACAAGAGTATCTTCGAAGACTGCTCTAGTGTGCAGCATTACCAAACTCAGCTTTTGTAATGTTTATTTTCCAGCAATATCGCAAATATTATCTCCCGGGATTTTACCACTGGACTTACACGACGATACCATACAATGTTCAGTCATTAGTAGGAACACTGTAAATTTGATGATGCTAACTTTGTTAGCGAAACGTGCTTCAATTACAAATATCTTGTTTTGAAAAAGTTTTTTTTTTAACGTACCATCGGCGTCTAAAAAGAGGGGAAATGTAATCTATTAATACGGGATTTAAAGGTTTGAGTTTTTTTGTGAGGACTGGGTCATTGATAAGTCGAATGGCTCTCTTTTGGATTGAATCGAGGATGTTAAGTACAAAGATGATGCCGCTCCCCAGATGTAGGAAAAGTACTCTAGGTTATGTCTTATTTTGGAAACACAAAGAGTGTTAAGTTGGAAGAGAAGTACCGCCAAAAAACTCAGACAAGTAGTACCTATAAATTACTAAATGGTTAATTGAAATTTGACGAGTGTAGAAATTGATTTAAAATGATTTAAAACAAAAAAGACAGACTTTAAAAAAATCGTTTATTTCAATTAATGCTTTGTAAATTTATGATCTAAATCTACCAATGTCAAAACATGCTAATAGAGCCGCATGCACAGGATAACCATAAAATACCTACTTTTAAGTACTCGCTACTTTTGGCAACAATTAAAATACATTAAAACCCACTTAAAAAAATTACGAACAAAAATCAAAAAAATGCGGCTCTGTTAGTATGGCTGTTAAAAACAAAATTTTAATACAAAACTAAAACTTTCATGGCCAATTTGCACGTGGAACTTTTAAACTATATCAATATTATATTAACAACTAAGGTAAGTCAGTCTATACGGCATTCATTGGCAAGTTGAAGTAACTCAATTCTTATAAAAAAAGTCAATAATTATCACAGACAACTCGGAATTCGTTGACGACGCAAAACTAATAATTAGTTCATAAAACTACTGATTATACCTTCAAATACTCAATAATTTATTTATTAATATACTTATTTCAGGTACAGACAATAAGTTACCTAGTTTCAAACTGAACTAAAAACTACGAAAATACAAAAAAAAAATAAACGAACTATACAATACAAAACGAATTTTTTTTAAAAATAAATAAACTGCATTTTCTAACGTTAGTCAGTAATAAAAATAGCCTGTCTCTTATTACAAGACCACAACCTTAAGGAACCCTCATTGGCCATCATTAAAACCATACCGTTATTGACGCTAGGATTGCTAGGCTTTCAATAAAACCTCATGTTGGTCAAACCTTTACAAAAGCTTTAGAAACCGGTATCTATAAGGCTTAACAATATTTCTTAAAAAGTCTATGATCACAGAGCTTATTATAATCTAGAGTTCTTAAATGAGAATTTTCAAATACTTTGTCAAATACCTTATCTTACGAGCGCGGTACTGGAATGTAAACATTTATTACAGGCCGAAATAGGCACGTTTCAAATAATATCTTTCAACACTATCACCGAGAACTTGCCGGAATATTGCACCAATAGATAGAAACCCTACAGAGACAAAACATCGGCTTTTAGGCGATACAAGCTATAATTTAAACAACTATAATAATTACTAGAAGTATCAAAAATATATCTACAATAAGAGAGCATTGCCAAGGTGTGCACAAAGCTTTCTTTGTTCTAGCTTCATTTTGCCATACGTCTGCCCAAATGGCAAGCCCTAAGCAGTAGCGCACCCAGGATTTCGTTTGCTTGGACTTGCTCTTTTAAAGATATCAGTGCTAGTCAGTTTAAAGACAACAGTGCTAGTCAAAATGAAAAAAACTGTCACTTAGTTGCAGACAAATACAAAATTTTCTTGTGTTACCTCAACCTTTAGCAAAATTCCTGATAAACTTCCAAAAATTTTGGCATCAGTGGTTATAAAACCCAGCATTTATTGTTTATATTGGTGAAGACATGCTAGAAACTAATAAACTGCCAAAAAAGTTGCAGGTTCAAAAATTAGCAACTACTGATTTGTTGGGAGAACTTTTAACATTCCATCACTCTCGAGAGTGATGTCGTGTTCAGTGAAATTTATGTGATAATTAACAAACTGTCAAAGCTATTAAATAAATTTGAATGTGATAGTGACATTGACCAGTCTGTGCAACTTACTTTCATAATGGAGCAGCTTCAACTCTATAAGAAATCATTCGAAAACAGAAGGTACATTGGCAATACCAATATTTTAATAATATACAAAATCCTAATCATACTTTTTTTATATAATAGTAAAATTATTATTATTGTAAAAAAAATTACTGCAAAAATGTCATTGACTGATTGTAATATCGAAGGAAATATTTAAAAACAAACATGGCTATGGCAAAAATCATGAGTTGCCTCAATTAACACACTGATGAAGTATATATTACACCACAACTGAATTTTAAAGGGGGGTTAGTAGTGTGCAAATGGGAATTATCACTCTTTCCCCACTCCTGGCCTTGACCGTAACCGGATGCAGTGACCTTGAAAAGTTCGATGTAGTAGTGCAATTCGGTGGATTTTTCAATTAGCAGTGGACTTTTTAACTTTTTGTGTGTCTAGGATGTTGGTCTAAGTATAAGGGTTACAGCCAGAACGCGAAATAAAACCTATTTCATGAATTAGCAGCCAAGCAAGAGGTTTTAATAATGTTTACATGTTACATGTTAACATCTCGTCTACCAGTCATCGCAAGACAACACGGTCGACACTAATCTGGGCAATGCTTGTAAGGAACCACGTGATCAAAATAAACGTTTTATAAAATTTTCGAGCAAGAAGTTTTAATCATTTAGGATACTCATATGTAGGTACCCAAAAGATTTCGAGATAGTAGACCTGTAGACCACATGTTAACATCTCTATCAATCATCGCAAGACAACACGGCCGGACACATTATTGTCACGTCATGTGAACTCATCACGTTGCGTTAATAGCACACGAACTTACACGGCATCCGAGATGCAGTTCTTTATTTCACCATGTATTAAGAATTTAGCATTTGTCACTAAAAAAAATCATCACAATTAACAAATATTTTTCACTGGCTACATGGTGGCATCGTAGTCGCTGCTGACTATATTTGACAGGAGTTTACAAGTTGTATTTTGCTGTCATTGCAACATATTTGACAACTGTTGCCAGTATTACTAGCTACAACAGCTAAATATTTCTCTAAACAAGAAAACTTTAACCGCGTGGTAAGTAAATGGTAAAGTAAAAAAGAAGTAAAAGAAATTGTAATTTTTTAAGGTGTTTTAGTCTTTTAGTTCCATAAAGGGATTTTCAATGTCAGTAAGGTATTTTTGGTGAATTTAAAAAAATGTATTGTAGCATTTTCAGTGATGATCTCGTTTTTTATATAAATATATTTTTAAATAAATTTGTCCACTACTTTATAATTCCTATTATAGTTTAATATTTTTTCCCTCACTTCCACCATTTTACTACTTTCCCAACTAGAAAAGTTATAAACTAATTTAAAGTGATGGGATAAATTTACTATTTATACGTATCTCCTCCAACAAAAATGAGCAAGGTTTGTTAATCTGCAAATAGCTATTTAAATACTGGGAGCAGAGATGTTCTGCACGTTTTTATAAATAATAAAATGAACTGCAGTATAATCAAATGTAGGTAAATAATTTAAGAGGGTTAACATTGGTTATTCTAGTATTCCAAAAATAATTGCATTTTAGCCCGGCATACCCCAAGTTTAGGGACACAAATTTTGAATTCGTGTTTAAAATGTCTTGTCTAGAACTGATAACAGCAAGTGGAAATTAATTTTGTTAATTTCCAGTGACTATTTTGCTGTAAAAGTCTTTCTAAAATGCCCAATCCGGATAATTTTAAATTTGTATTAAAACCACGCATTACTGCAGCTAGCCCGCCTAGAAGTGGACAGGTCATCCACTGTACTTGGCTAATCCACCAGTGGACGAACAGCGGATCTCCAATGGAACTGCCCCCTGTACTGTAATGCCGCTCATGGCCCATGAGCGGAAATAGTTATTAAACGATAATACCGTCTTTACCAAACGATCATGCTATGACCATATCATGCTATGATAACAGCATGACGTTAGGGCTGGCGCTATATTTACTGCTGTATTTAGCAATGATTACTGTATATCCAGCGCGCAGAGCTAAATAATTTTTAGTGTAGATATACTGCAGTCACGTCACACGTGTCACGTCATGTTACTCATGTCCCTTAAGCCGGGGACACATTATTGTCACGTCATGTGAGCTGATGTGCTATCACATGAGTTCACACGACGTGACAATAATGTATCCCGACCCTAACGAAGAAGACGATTCGGACAAGGAATATTTACCTGTAAAGTCGCATGCAATTTTTACGACTACGCGATAAGAGGATAAAAAAATATTAATTTTGATGCTGGGCTTGTCGCCAGCACTCCATTTAAAACACCTACTATTCAAAAAATACCAGAAGTACAAAGAATCCCATCTCCAGTCCTAATATTACCCAAAGGACCTTCAGAAGATTCCTCTGATAGTCTTAATACCTTTACTAACTACGAGAAACAACTTTTGGGTCATTACGATGAAATTAAGGAACTTAAAGTTATCACTGATAGACTGAGAAATGAAAATACTGACTTAAGATAGCGATGCATGAAAGAAAACCAAGCAAATTCTAAAATTGTAGAAAGAAACAAGGAAGTATTTGATCATACTGAAGAAAAAGACAAAATGACAGCTGAATGTTTAGCATTATCCACAGAAAATGAAGAGCTTCTGGGTCGACTTGAAATTAAAAATAGTTAAATGAAGGAATTAGAAGCATGTCTTGCAAGTCAGCAAAATAATATTAATGCCGAATTAAAAATACTTACAAAAAAAAGCAATTAAATGACCATACAGAAGAAATTCTTAAACAACTGTCGGAGTTAAAGCAGTCGAAGGAAGGGTTTTTGAAAGATAAATACAACCAAATGCAAAATACTACTCTTCAGAACGAGTTAGAAGCTGTAAGGAAAGAATTGGACAATTGAAGCAATTGACTGAATTTTTGATCAACTGGTCCTCCTTCGAAGTATCCTGGAACCTGGAAGGAAAACTTGTTGAAGTCAGAAGAAAGTCTTTGCATACCACAACAGAAGATTTTGAAATGCTCAGTGATGAGGTAGACCCAACTTCCAGCGTTGAAATTTTAGACAAGTTGAATGAGGGAGTAAAAAATCTGAAGCAAATGAAAAATGTGGATTTCTCAGTAACGAAAATCAGATTCTTAAGCAACAGCTCAAGGACAAGGAGAACGTCATTAGTAGCCTCAATGCTAGGTAAACTGAAGAAAAAGATAAAGTGACAGCTGAATGTTTAGCATTATTCACAAATAATGAAGAGCTTCTGGGTCAACTTGAAGTTAATCCGTGGAAGTATCGGTAGAAAGGGGACAAAACCCCCAACAGCGCGGCGATAAACGGGAGTTTTCTTGTGAGGACTGGGTCATTGATGAGTCGAATGGCTCTCTTCCGGACTGAATCAAGGATGTTAAGTATCAAAGATGGTGCCGCTTCCCAGATGTGGGAACAATACTCTAGGTTAGGTTTTATTTGGGAAACATAAAGTGTGTAAATTGGAAGGGGAGAAGTACCCCAAAAAAATCAGACAACAAATACTGATGTACCTATAAGTGACTAAATGGTTAATTGAAATTTGCCGAGTAGGGTAGAAATTGATTTTAAATGAGTTAAAACAAAAAAGACATCCTTTAAAAAATCTTTATTTCAATATTGCATTGCAAACTTATAGGATATAAAACTATTAAAGTCAAAACATGTTATCAGAGCCGCACAGGTTAACGATAAAATGCTTTTTAGTACTCGCTATTTTTGGCAACAATTATAGGCCAAGCACTAGAGCGATTTGTCGTGACATTAATCTAATTAGAGAACCGCCTGTGCCATCATCTCAAAGACGATCCGTAGATGATTCCTGTTATATTTCCAAATCTGAATTTTTTTCCTTTGATTTGTTATAAACATTTTTAAGCAAAAAACGCGATTTTTTTAGTTTTTTGCTTATAAAATGGAAATTAATGAAGCAATGCTAATGGTGTAAATGGACTATTTATAGAGAATAAAAGTACGAACAAAATGAGAGGTCGATCGGATAAGTAGCAACGGAGAAAATCCGGAAAAACCGGAAAATTAAGAGTTTTTTTTTTAAATTCAGAAATCGGCCATTACTTAAACTTTGGAAAAAAGTAGTAACTTATAGCTACTTTATGTGTGCAAAACCCCGACGCTGTCCGACGACTAGTTTTGCCACAATCGTCATTTTAATTTTTCAACACACTATTTTGCAACAGGTCTGGATGCTCTATGGATCGTCCGATTTAAATTATTGAAACGTATTTGAAAAGTACAAGTTTAATTGAACAAAATGTATATTTTAATGTTTCCATAAAATGCTACGAAACCGGTTGAAAATGCACGTAAAGATGCGTGAAAATGGCCGAGCGCGCGAATATTGGCTCCATTTCGCTCCGCTGCTCTCCCGCTACGCGACATCTTTCGCGCGCTCGGTCATTTTCAGGCATCTTTACGTGCATTTTCAACCGGTTTCGTAGCATTTTATGGAAAAATTAAATATACATATTGTTCAATTAAACTTTTACTTTTCAAATACGTTTCAATAATTAAAATCGGACGATCCATAGTCCATAGAGCATCCAGACCTGTTGTAAAATAGTGTGTTGAAAAATTAAAATGACGATTGTGGCAAAACTAATCGTCGGACAGCGTCGGGGTTTTGCACACATAAAGTAGCTATAAATTACTACTTTTTCCCAAAGTTTGAGTCCTCTACGTTTAAAAATGGCCGATTTATAAATTGAAAAAAAGCCTAATTTTCCGGTTTTCCGGATTTTCTCCGTTGCTACTTATCCTATCGGGACGTTCGACCTCTAATTTTGTTCGTATTTTTATTCTCTACTCGTCCAGTTACACAATTAAGATTGCTTTATTACTTTCCATTTTATAAGCAAAAAACTAAAAAAATCGCGTTTTTTTGCTTAAAAATGTTTATAACAAATTAAAGGAAAAAATTTCAGAGTTGGAAATATAACAGGAATCATCTACGGATCGTCTTTCAGATGATGGCACAGGCGGTTTTCTAATAAGATTAATGTCACAAAATCGCTAATATTTTGCTCTGTTGCTTGGCCTATTAATGAAAAAATACATTAAGACCACACTTCAAAAATTACGAACAAAAATCTAAAAAAAATGCGGCTCTGTTAGTATGTTAAAAAACAAAATTTTATTACAAAACTAAAACTGTCATGGCCAATTTTAACCGTTTGCACGTGGAATTTTTAAACTATATCAAAATTATATTAACAACTTAGGTAAGTCAGTCTACGGCATTCATTGGCAAGTTGAAGTAACCTAATTCTTATAAAAAAAAATCAATAATTATCACAGACAACTCGGAATTCGTTAACGCTTTATTAATACACTTATTTTAGGTACAGACAATAAGTTACCTAGTTTAAAACTGAACTAAAAACTACGAAAATATAAAAAAAACTAACAAACGAACGAGAGAACGAACTATACAATACAAAACGAATTTTTTAAAAACTAAAAAAAAAATGTATTTTTAACGTCGGTCAGTAATAAAAATAGCCTGTCTTTTTACAAGACCACAACCTTAAGGAACCTTTATTGGCCATCAAGACCATACCGTTATTGATGCTAGGACTTCAATTAAACCTCATATTGGTCAAACATTTAAAAAAGCTTTAGAAACCGGTATTTTTCTAAGGCTCAACAATATTTCTTTAAAAGTCTATGATCACAGAGCTTATTATAATCTAGAGTTCTTAAATGAGAATTTTCAAATACTTTGTCAAATACCTTATCTTACGAGCGCGGTACTGGAATGTAAACATTTATTACAGGTCCAAATAGGCACGTTTCAAAAAATATCTTTCAAGCCAATACTTCATAGTTCTATCACCGAGGACTTGCCGTAGTATTGCACTAATAGATAGAAGCCCTACAGAGACAAAACACCAGCTTTTAGACGATACAAGCTATAATTTAAACAACTATATAAGAAGTATCAAAAATATATCTACAATAAGAGAGCATTGCCAAGGTGTGCACAAAGTTTTCTTTGTCATACATCTGCCTAAATGATAACCAGCCCTAAGTATAAGGGTTACAGCCAGAACGCGAAATAAAACCTATTTTATGGATTAGCAGAGCGTAGAGCCAGAGGTTTTAATAATTTTTAATATTCGTATGCACCCAAAAGATTTCGGGATGGTAGACGACATGTTAACATCACACAACAAGCATTGCCTAGATTCGTGTCGACCGTGTTGACTGGTACATTATGTTATCATATAGTCTACTATCTCGAAATCTTTTGGGTACATAAGAATATTATTAATTATTGAAACCTCTTGTTCAGAAATTTTATAAAACGTTTATTTTGATCATGTGGTTCCCTACAAGCATTGCCTAGATTAGTGTCGACCGTGTTGTCTTGCGATGACTGGTAGACGAGATGTTAACAGTGGTCTACTATCCCGAAATCTTTTGGGTACATATGATTATTAGAAATTATTAAAAACTCTTGCTCGAAAATTTTATAAGACCTTTATTTTGATCACATGGTTCCTACAAGCATTGTCCAGATTCATGTCGACCCTGTTGTCTTGCGATGATTGATAGAGATGTTAACATGTGGTCCTAAATCTTTTGGGTACATATGAATATTAAAAATTATTAAAACATCTTGCTCTATGCTCTGCTAATTCATAAGCTTCATTATGCACAATATTTGTAGGGAACCACATGATCAAAATAAATGTTTTATAAAATTATATTATATACAGGGTGTTTTCAAATTGAATGTCAATATTTAAGGGGGCGATTTTTGGGTCCATTTTAAAAAGAAAACTTCATATGAACGTATGTCCTAAACGTCTTAACTTTTGAGATACAGGATACAGGATGGTAAAGTTTTCAAAAATAAATAGTTTTTTATTAATATCTATAATACCACTTTAGATATTTTAATTAAATTTGGCATACATGTAGTATGTATCAAGAGGCATTATTTAGTGTACCACAATTTTTTTTATTTGCACCAGTGGCGTTCGCAGGGAATTTCACCTGCTTATTTTGGCAGACATTGATGGTACGCCACTGATTTCTCGTAAAATTAAAATTATTCCTGAAATCCCCAATCATTTCTAAGCAAATTTGATCTCTTGAATTTTTTCAATCCGATGCACGGTTTTCGCTTAAAAAAATAAAAACCTTTTCTCTACATGATCATCACAATATCGTTAATATGACAATATCACCATGCAGAGAAATCGATTTTATTTTATACATCAAATTTGCTTAGAAATGAATAAGGATCTCAAAAAATAACTTCCTTATTCATTTTTAAGTAAATTTGATCTAAAAAATAAAATCTATTTCTCTGCATGGTCATATTGTCATATTAACGATATTGTTATGATCATGCAGAGAAAAGGTTTTTATTTTTTTAAGCGAAATCCGTGCATCGGATTGAAAAAATTCAAGAGATAAAATTTGCTTAGAAATGATTGGGGATTCCAGGAATAATTTTAATTTTACGAGAAATCAGTGGCGTACCATCAATGTCTGCCAAAATAGGCAGGTGAAATTCTGTACGAACGCCCCTGGTGCAAATAAAAAAAATTGTGGTACACTAAATAATGTCTCTTGATACATACTACATGTATGCCAAATTTAATTAAAATATCTAAAGTGGTATTACAGATATTAAAAACTATTTATTTTTGAAAACTTTACCACCCTGTATCTCAAAAGTTAAGACGTTTAGGACATACGTTCATATGAAGCTTTCTTTTTAAAATAGATCCAAAAATCGACCCCTTAAATATTGACATTCAATTAGAAAACACCCTGTATATAAATATTAAAAATTATGAAAACCTCTTGATCTATGCTCTGCTAATTCATAAGCTTCATTGTGCATAATGCTTGTAGGGAACCACATGATCAAAATAAACGTCTTATAAAATTTCCGAGCAAGAGGATTTAATAATTTATAATATTCATATGTACCCAAAAGATTTCAGGAGAGTAGACCACATGTTAGCATCTCTATCAATAATGGCAAGATAACACGGTCGACGTGAATCTTGGCAATGCTTGTAGGGAACCACATGATCAAAGTAAACGTTTTAAAAAAAATCTGCGTCCCCTATTACGATGCGCTAAACCCTTAATAACTATTACAAAATTACTGAGATATAGGCGACATATTTTGCATTGATACCAAACAGTTTCTAACTGCGTATGCATTCTTTGTTCTCTGTTTCCCCACATTCTTATCGGGATGAGAACGTCGGTAAAAAAATACATATAGGTACAGAAAAAAAGTTAAAAATATGATCTTACTTACATAAAATACCAACATAGTTTTAATTAAAGCAGATATAGAAATTTGAACACCATCAGATCATGAAGAAACGTTTAGTCTTTAAAGAGTCACTGTCCACACATACATAGTCCAAAATTTCATCGCGCACTGCAAGTTTCGAATCCATCGGAACCATCATGAGGTCCACTTTCAATAGATTAAAACGTTGCTGGGAAACTCCTAAAAAAATTAAAATTTGGTTAGGTTTGGGTCAAACAAGTTACAGCCAAATTAAAGAAAGGTATAAAAACTTACCTCTTTTAAGGGCTGTGCCCCGGAGGTATTTAATATCTTTAATTAACGGTTTTGCCTGTAAGTAATTTTTTTTGTAATCACACGTTTGTAGGTTGTCGCTGGACATCTTCTGGAAGCACAGCACAGTCAGGTGGCAAATTTAGCTTGGCCCTTAAATAGTTGCCCTCTTGCCTTCGGATCTGGGCCAGTTTCTTAACTTTCTTGTACCTTTCATGCAACTCACATGTGGCCTAAAAATGATAATTATGAGAAAATAAATATGCATTTTGGCGTCCCCAAAACATGTTAAATAATCTAAAATTTCGATAAATTAAAATATCCTACTTGAGTTTCCTTGTCTTCTGTGCTAGGTAACGTTCTCCGCATTTTATTTTTGTAATCTTCAAGTTTTCTTCTCAAATCCTTTACTGCTTTGTCTTGTTTAAACTCAGTTTCTAAATAATTGCTTTCCATCTCTGTAATTTTTCTCTTGCATTCCATTACCGTTTTTCGGTTTTGCAGAAGCTCCTTTTCCAATTCTAAAAATAAATAAATTAGCTTTAAAAAAAAATTAGAAAAAAATAGATAAATAAATAAAATAAAATAAAAAAATAAAAATAAATAAATAATAATAAATACAAAAGAATAAATAATAATAAAATAAATAAATAATAATAAATAAATAAAATAAATAAATAAAATAAAAATAAAAAAATAAATAAATAAAAAATTAAATTAAATTAAATAAAAAATTAGCTTTAAAACACAATGAAATGACTAATTAAATAAGCTGTATTCAATAAACTATATATTTACCTGCTTTTCTAGAAGCAACTTCATTATAATTAATCTGTAGTAAATGCACTTGGTCATCACCCGTGGAAGAACCATCTAAAAATAAAAGGAACAATTATAAAACGTCGTATTAAGTTAAAAACAAATCCCACCTGTGGATTTCTTGCAGTCTTGTAACTGATCACGTAAATCATTTTCAGTCTTCTCCATTTCTTTGATAATCTTTAACATATCTTCGTTCTCTTTGTCTAGAAAAGCATTTTCCTCTTTCAAGTCTCCCATTTCCTTTTTAAGCTTTCCATTTTGCTCCTCGACTGTAGTTAATTTCGTTTTCATTTTCTTACAATCATCGCAATCTAAAATAAACAACCAGTTTAGCATAAGGTTACTATAACAAGGACTTAGTATTTTACCAGTACATCCTTTTAAAAATTAATTTAACATACTAATTATTGTATCGGCAGTACCATGCGTATTATTTTGAAGTTCCTGTATCTTACAATCCATTTCTCTAGTTCTTTCAGTCATATATTCGTTTTCCCATTTCAGGTAATCATTATTCTTGCGAATTTCCTCCATATCTCCAAGTAAGCGCTGGTTCTTCTCGACAATTCTTTTAAATTTATTTCTGAAGTCTTCACAATCAGGGCAGTCTAAAGATAAACGACATATTTTTAATTTAAGTTTATTTGTAAAGGTATAAAAATTTAATTTTTGGACATACCTGGAAAAAAAACTTACCTGTATCAGCTAAGTCCAAAGAATCGCTTGAATCCACAAGCAGTCCTCTTCGTTGGTCGTGGAGAGATTGTCTTTTAATTTTTCTCAAATCATTCGGCGACAAAGGTCTTCCTTCGTCCGATAGTCTTGGCAAATGCATTTCCTTTAAAGCGCCATCAGAAATTTTCTCTTGCATTCTTTTTTTATACGGGATCAGCTCATTTATTTTTGCTTGTAAGTTATCGATATCCGATTCGTTTTGTTGTAATTTTCTTGATAGAGATTCAACCTTAATTTTCTCCAAGTTCAGTTGAGATTCTAAAGCACTGGCTGTCTCCTTACAAGTGTATAGCTCTTGTTTCAAATGATGGTCGTGTTCTGAGCGTTGGGTATTTATCATTTGTTCAAGTAAAGTCACCCTATCGTCACTTTTATGAAGCTTTTTCTCCAGCACCTGTTTTTCGTCAGCTAACTTAGACATTGTGCTTCTCAGAAGTGAAATGTTTTCTCCATAGTTATTATGTATTTTTTGAAGCTTGCTTTTATGCTGCTCTAGCTCGGCCTGAAGAGTGGGAATGTCTGATATAGTTGATTTTAATCTTTGAATTTCTTCAAAAGCAGCTTTTAACTCGACAGCTTTTAATTTGTTTTCGCTTCGGGCTTGGTCTAGTTCTACCATCATACTTCTAAGTTTTGATTTCAATTCTGTGTATTTCTCGAGGGATAAACTTTCACTATTATTTGCATTATTTCCCATCAAAGATCGTAAATATTCAGTTTTCTTCAAGTGATCGTTTAATTCTTGAGTCTTAGCTTTTAATGCGTCTTTACAGCCGTGAAACTGAACTTCTAAAGCATTATATTTTCCTTTTAGGTGGGAAAGTCCTTCACTCCGCTTGTCTGAATGGCGTTTCATATCCAACAAATCTTTTAGTGACACTTTTATTTTTTCTGTCAGTTGTGCTCTATCCTTCTCAACTGCATTCATTTTTTCTGCTTGTCGCTCTAACTCCTCTTTAAGTTCTTTTATTTCTTGCTGTTTTGTGTTTAAATTAGCAGTAAGTTCTGTCAGCTGTAAATTCATTTCTATTTTGTCTTTACTTAATTCATTAACTTGCTGTTTCACGTAAGAACTTTCCATCTCCTGCCTTTCTACCTCTTCTCTCATGGCTTCAAGAACTAGATGTTTTTGAGATAACTCATCCTTCAATTCTGCCTTTCCTTTTATCAAACATTCATTTTGATTTTTTAAATTACTAAGTTCAATTTTTAGTGAATTACGTTCGTCTTTTAAACTTTTAATATCCAAAACATACTGGTCTAACTTCTCTTGGAGAGAAGCATTGCTGTCGAGGTAATGTTGAAGTTCTAAATTATCTTTCTTTACTTTATTAATATCGTCATATCTTTGCTCCAGTAGCTGATGAAAATTAGCATTTTCTATCTGTTCTGAATATAGCTCGTCAAGTTTTCTTTTAAGATCTTCATTCTCCGTTTCTAGACTTTCTATCTCAGCATTTTTAGCAGCATAATTTGTTAAAATATTATTGTAAAGTTCAGACTTCTCATCAAGTTCCACAATTTTATTGTTGAGGTGTTCTTTATAATTTTCAAGTTCGCCGTCCTGAGAGGTACATTTTTCTTTTAGAATAATATAACATTTTGTTCTCTCATCCAATTCTTTCAACATATCAGCAATTTTCTGTTCTAATTCCCTTTGGCGGTCATAAGAACATCTGTTATCATGAGAAACTCTTTCAACCTGAGTCTCTAATTCTGAAACGTGACTTTTAAGACGTCCTTTATCTACAAGTAGTTTGTCTAGTTCCTCACCTTTTTCATTTAATTTTACCGTAGTTTCTTGTAATTGATTCTTGGCTGAAAAACATTCTTGTTCTAAAACTTTACATTTGAGTTCTAACGTTTTAATTTCTTCCTCTTTCCTACTTGAAGCTTCATGTAAATTAATATTCATATTTGAAAATTCTTGCAACTTCTCCCTTTCGAGTTTCAAAAGATTGACAGTTCCCTCCAGATCAGTTATTTCTTTTTCCAAACTAGTAATAATTAAAGATTTTTCTTCTAGCTGCTGATTCATACTTACTTTCAGATTATTATAAGAATTAGTAGTCTGCTCCAAATCTTTTAACGTATCAGCAATTTTTTGTTCTAATTCCTGTTGGCGGCCACAGAAACATTTGTTATCCCGAGACAGTCTTTCAATTTGACTCTTTAATTCCAAATTTTGGTTCTCAAGAGATTCAAGCTGTTGACTCATGTTTTCTACCTCTTTTTGTTCTCCATTTAATTGAAACGCAACATCATCCAGCTCCGATTTTAACTGATTATTCTCTTTCTCAAGAATGCTGTACTGATTCATTTCAGCATCATATTTTCTTAACTGAATATTTAAAGCATCATTTTGCTGTTGCAGTCTATCTACTTTTAATAATGTTTCCCTTAGCTGTTCACGAAGGGCATCAAACTCTTTTTCCAAACCTTTTTCTGCTTCTAACTCTGCTTTAAGTCTTAAATTTTCTTCTTCTAGATCTCCGATCTTGAATGTGTCGTATTCAGTCAACTGCTTCAATTCGTCCAATTCTTTTCTTGCAGCTTCTAACTCGTTCGGAAGAGAAGTATTTTGCGTTTGGTCATATTTATCTTTTAAAGATCCTTTCTTCGACTGCTTTAACTCTGACAGTTGTTTATGCATTTCTTCTTTATAGTCATTTAATAGAATAACTTTTTTTGTAAGTATTTCTAATTCGGCTTCTTTAATATTATTTTGCTGACTTATGCATACTTCTAATTCTTTGATTTTTCTATTTTTAATTTCAACTTGA
Source organism: Philopedon plagiatum (assembly GCA_963971165.1). Taxonomy (NCBI): domain Eukaryota; kingdom Metazoa; phylum Arthropoda; class Insecta; order Coleoptera; family Curculionidae; genus Philopedon; species Philopedon plagiatum. The sequence continues at coordinate 14,404,011 of OZ020198.1, read as the reverse complement.
CCTAGAAGGTCTTCATTTTTTGTGGACACTGTTAAACATTCAGCTGCCATTTTCTCTTTTTCTTCAGTATACCTAGCATTCAGGCTACTGATGATGTCTTCCTTGTCCTTGAGCTGTTGCTTAAGAATCTCATTTTCGTCACTGAGAAATCCACATTTTTCATTTGCTTCAGAATTTTTTTTTACTTCCTCATTCAACTTGTCTAAAATTTCAACGCTGGAAGCTGGGTCTCTCTCGTCACTGAGCATTTCAAAATCTTCTTCTGTTATGGTATGCAAAGACTTCCTTCTGACTTCTTCAACAGGTGTTCCTTCCAGGATACTTCGAAGGAGGACTAGCTGATCAAATACTTCGTCATTCCTTTCTTCAATTTTAGTATTTGTTTGGGTTTCTTTCATGAATCGCTGTCTTAAGTCAATATTTTCATTTCTCAGTCTGTCAGTAAGATCTTTAAGTTCTTTAATTTCATCATAATGACCCAAAAGCTGTTTCTCGTAGTTAGTAAAGGTATTAAGACTATCAGAGGAATCTTCTGAAGGTCCTTTGGGTAATATTAGGACTGGAGACGGGATTTTTTGTACTTTTGGAGTTTTTTGAGCAGTGGGTGTTTTACATGGAGTGCTGGCGAGAAGCCCAGCATCAAAATTAATATTTTCTTTATTCTCGTCCCCTGTAGTCGTAAAACTTTCATCAGACCTTACAGGTAAATCTTCTTTGTCCGAATCGTCTTCTTCGTTACTGTCCTCTGCAACTTCCCTATCAATGATAGTCGTTAAAGCTTTTGTCGTAAACGGTTTGAAGTAGCCAAGAGTGTGTCTTCTCAGGGGAGTATTACTAACTTTTTCAAGTTTTCCAGATGAAAATATCCTAATGTTGTTGATTTTGTCTTCCAACGCATTAATAGTTTTGTCCCGCTCCTGTTTTTCAAGTCGTAATTTTTCTATTTGGCTTTTGTAATCCTGGCATAAATGTGAATACTGCTTAAGCTGATCTTTGTCAGTCACTTTCTCGTTAATAATCGGGCTGTTCTTAACATATTTTGCCCTTTGAGCAAACTCAAGAGTGGATTTCGTCTCCTCAGCTGCCGCGACTGTGATGGTGCAAATTATGAGGGTTTTAGAATTGCCGCCCAGGGAGTGTTGTAGAAGCCTTGTTAACTTAGAATCTCTGTAATTTATAAATTTCTCATTTTCGCTGAGCCTTCTGATCACCAGACCCAAAGTAGTCAAAGATTTATTAATACTGACGCCTTCTACTTGTCTTTCAGCTTTCATTTTCATCTGACCAACGCGTTCCGACCCTGCTAGATCCACTAAACTTAAATAAGACTCTGTATATGAGCCTTCTGAATCTTTATTTTGCGACTGAATGACCTATAATCGGAAAAACAGTCAAATTATATGCTTTTTAAGGTTTTTTTTTATTATTAATGAACAAAACTAAAAAATACACTTTCTTTTGATATAAACTTTTATGGATTTTAAAATTTACTATACAAAGAATAACAATAACAACGTGTATAGAAAATTATATCCAAAAACTCAACCTATGTATAAAAATATGAGGACTGGCTGAAAAGTTCGCCGAATAAAAATAAAAAACAGAACTTGGCGGTCTGAAATTACGCTTAGGTATTTTTCAAAATAATCCCCTGTTATCTTGATACATTTAGACCAGCGACGATCTAAAGTCTCTATGCCTTAATAAAATTCAGATCTTTGAAGCTTTTCACAATAGGCGTAGGCAGCAGCTTTAACATCGTCGTTTGTTAGGTATTCTTTCAGGGGTGGAAATAGGTGGTAGTCCGACGGTGCTAAGTCTGGCGAACAAGGCGGGTGCATGCAAGAATTATCGCGCACATCTCCAGGTTTCACATATACATACACTCAGATACATTCACAAATCCGTACAATAAAGTACACAGAAATACGTATTAATATGTTAAATATGTAAAATGAAAAAATATTGATCAATACCTGTAGCAAAGTGTCATACTTACGAATTCAAGATGTCGCGCGTTGACATACCTGAAATTTGAATATGCAAATTTTTCATTGTGAGATATTTGGGGCCTAGAAGCTGATACGATTTTAATTCAAACGGCATTTTGATCTATAAACATGTACAAAACTAGTCACGCAAGCAGTTTGTGGTGACAGTTTAGTCATACCAATCACTGCTTCAAGAACACTGTGCCTAGTTAGAGCGTTACCAAAATAAATAATTATATATAATATATAATAAAGCCCCATTTTGTTCTTAGTGTAAATAATGACGTAATATTCTAGGATAAAAAGCACTCACTGAAACCTTTAAAACGATGTATCACAAAACTCCTCTTTCCATTTACATTTTTTTCCAAAATGGCGTCCAGCGGCCATCTTGATTTTTCCGAGAGTCACTTGTGCACCAAAACATACTATTTTTGTACTAATTACCGTATGCTAACTTTCAATTTTTTAAATGTAATAGTTCAAAACTAAGATTTTTTATTTTCTAGATTGTGTGTTTGTTACACTGTGTGACAGCGCGAATTTCAACACAATCCAAGAACTCTGACACGCTCTTCATTAAACAGCTCTCAAAACGAGCAATCTGGAATTTAACAGCTCAAGGTCTGAAAGAGTAACCTTACAGAGCGTCATACGAAAGTCTGAAACAGCGCCATCTATCCGTCATTTGACGAGCTTTTCAGCCCATCCAAGTATTAGCACCGAATATATAACACATAGAAGGATCACTCTCCAAGAAGCGCGAACACGCCCGAGACTGCGCGACGAAATTTTCCCTTCTCATCTCGACCCCGCTTGGGCGCAAAAGCGCTGGAGTTGATTCATTCGAAGACGCGTGGTGGTATAAAGTGAACCAAATAAGCGTACGGAGAGTTCTGTGTTGTTTATATAGGGGTGACTAAATAAATTTAAATTAATACTTTTTTGTGTGTTGAACATTTTTTTACTTTTTCGTTCTGGTGGTGGTGTTAATCTGTTTGTGTAGTAAAAATAAAAACAAACAAAAGAATTGCATACCCTTAAAAAATTAAAGAACGTAAAACTAAATAAATAATGTTTATTAATTTAGCTCCCAAAATCTTTCGTCAATAGATTCGGAACGGAAGGTCGATGGTCGAACATCGAAAGATAATCATCGATGTTTATGACCCCTAACATCGATGGCAAAACATCGAATATCAATAACAGAACATCGGCGTTTTTTAAACATTCTAACATCGCCCAGCACTGCGCGCAGACGAGCATTAATATGGCGAGACGTCTTTGGGTTACGCGGCAGCCGAATCTTTCAATTTTAACTAACGATAACTTGAACACTATAAGTCGTAGAAAACTGCGTTTTTTTTTTTAAAACTTCGTCGATGTTTTGGCTTTCCTTCGTATGCAGATGGTATGACCAAATTCTTTAAAACATAAAAGTTTCTCGCTTACTGAAAAAAGTGCTGCAATTAAAGTACCTACATGTTGAAGTTTCACCAAGTTTTACAAAAAAACTAGAGTTTTCAAAAAAACTAAATTGACTCAGTAGCCTGCGCTCACATTTCTTCTATGGATTAAAAAAAATATAACGGAATTATCTCGATTAGTTCCGAAGATATCGCGAGGTATGTGTAAAAATGTAAGAGACATTAATTTTATCACATTTATGACATTTTTCGTCATAAAAAAAGTTTGACCTTCCAAAAAATGTTGTAATTGGCCATTTCAGATAGCCTAGACCCTAGCCGATCATTCTGTGAAGGTCCCATGTAGTTGTACCTTACAATTTTTTTTAACTCATTTTTGCCGGTTTTACAGTCCACTATTCCTGGCCAGTAAAAAAGTATTGTAATTGCAAAAAAAATCACCTTGCGAGACAGATCTTGACGTTATTTTTTCCGGGCTTTAAAATATTTCTCTTAGAAAAATATTTTGCATTTGACAAATCCGAGCAAACAGTTTACATATTTAAAACAGGGTGAACCCATTGTGAGCGAGGCAACTGCTGTGCAAAGGTATTTGTAGATTTTTTAAATATTTTATTTAGAATAACAACGTTCCTTTTGTTTTGCTTCTATCGTCAATATACTGCCATGACAATAAGGCATGTACCGAAATAATCGATTATGATCCAAATATAATTACAAATTAATGTGCCTTCTTTTATGAATATAATATATACCACATGGAACTTGCCAATTATAAAATCGGCAAATACCTACCTTTAAACAGAACAGTAGGTAAAGAAACAAAAAAAAAAGTTTGCCACTTTGTATAACTTTCTCACAATATGGTTGGATCCATTAAATATTTAACTATTCTTCTATAACCGTCATATTAAATTATAAAATTTAAGCAAAAATCTTAACATTTTAATTTTTTATAGTGTTCACCGTGTGTATATTGAACACAAAGGATATACTTTTTCGAGTAGGGTTAATGCCAACTTTGCATACAAAATTTCATCCTTTTCCGTCAACTAGTTTTTGAGCTGTCGGGCTAACAGATAGACCGACAGACAGGAAGACGGAAGTGGACAACATACATTGTTGTCATCTAGGAACCCCAAAACAGTAACATCTGTCAAAATCTCGGAAGGTCTGTTACGCCGTTAATAATTTCGTTATTTTAGGTATATTATATTACCACTCGTTTTTTCAGTATTAACTGATTTCTAATAAAAAACAAACTTAGTGTTTAATTTATTTGTAGGTGCTGGAACTTACTTTACGCAAATTATATTATATATACTTAGGTTAAGAAAAAACAGTAATCCAATAACTTTTCCTTTATTTCAAATTTAACTAACTATAAGTAAAGAACGCAGCTCAACTGTGTGTTTTTAAATAAAAATATTTCCCTACATGTATTTAAAAAATATATTATCTCAGTTTCTTTTTATCCGATATATTAAGTTTATTATTTGATCGATCTAAAACACACTTTAATTTTGATTCTATTGCAACTACTTTATTGTAGATAAATAATAGTTTGCAGTGTTGTTGCTAACAAATTGAACTGCGTTCTTATAAGTAACTTTACGTTAATACAACTGATTAATTAAAAAACTGTAGTTTACTTTTAGTTTTATTCCGTTCCTACAGAGTAACCCTCGTAAAACAGCTCGGCCCGCTTACACGTATCGCGTGCAGGTATCTCCCTCGTAATTTGGGATTTCCGTCTGCGACCTCGCAAGTCTTACAATTCGAGAAAATACATTCGGCTGCTGCCGGCGATGCTTTGCTTAGAACATCACAGTGCCGCGCAGGAGTGACCCTTCTATGTGTTATATATTCGGTGGTATTAGCATTAGCGTTATGAAAAAAAAAACAGTTTTTAAACCTACCAATTTAAATATTGTATGAGATCTACTGGATCTCTCATTCATATCAGTACACCCTATTTTGCGAGTTTTCATTCCTCTTTTCATGATTGTGAATAGTTCGCTTGCCTGTCCTATAACTTCTTCTCTAGCGTTTACATGCACCATTTGTTCGTAGTCTTCTCTTATTTTTAGGTCTTTAGCGTTTGTGTCAAGTAGGTCGTTAATTTTTTCATTGTATATTTCTAAGTATGAACATCTATAAAAAGTTTTGTTTTGTGTCAAGTTTGAGTTAGAAATGTACAGTCATTGATGATTCAAAATTTCAGGTCTATATGGCAATGCAATGCAACAACAAATCTGAATGTTAAGTTGTCAATGGCTGTACAATTAAAATAATTAGGTAACTGGATAGATCTCTGATAATTGACAATTTTAGTGTAGCTATAAGCGCTTACTGTAAGATGTTATGCAATTATTTAAATATTTCTTCTAGTGAAAGATGTACAGATAAGTAATATTTTACCATAAGGCAGCAGTCATGGGCGTCACGTCGGGAGAAATTTTTAAATTTGTACAACTTTGAAATTTCACCGCACGCGCCTGGGTCTGATGTAAAATCAAAAATATCGTTTTGTAACTGCCATTTATAACGGCATTTTCCAGTGGATGGCATAGTAATTTCCTTAAATATGTACATATACAGCATTTTTCCTGGATAGCAATTTTTATTATCTTTTAACATTCAGTCATCAATGGTAAAATCAGGATGTAAAAGCTGATAACAGGGCTTAAAAATTTTAATCTCTATTTTACAAGAATCAAAATCACGGCTAAAACATAAAAAAAAATATGAAAATGTCTATTTTAAATGGTCACATTACAAAAATAACAAAAAACAAGTATTAAAGAAAATAAATAAATTTATTAATGTCAATAACCATACGGTTTAACACACGTCAAAATAACTAACATCAGCTATACATAAAAGCTACAACATGCAGTCAAATTGAAATTTGACAAGCAATTACATCTATGGCGAAAGACAAAACTCATCTAAGTAATAATAGGCATTATTCAGCAGGATTTCTCTCACTCTATAAAGGACATATACCAGTATAAAAAAAAAACAATTTTTGACAATGTGTACAATACGTACAAATGAGGTGAAGCTGTATTTTACTGGTATTTTTAATTAAAAGCAACAGAAACCCTAAAAAGTTCAATTATCAGAAATTTACCCACGTATGTATATACTTCATACTTAGTATCCTTTATGGACTTAACTTCACACGTTTTAAATAATTTTTCATTTGATTTTAAGCACTCACCGCAACAGAAAATTTTTTGTACTTGTTTCCTCAATGTGTTTGAAAATATCTTGAACAGTATACACAATAATACCGGGAATGTCTTTGTCGCCTAACATTGTATGCGTTTTGCCTGAGGAAGTTTGGCCATAGGCAAAGATTGTCGAATTAATTCCCTCAAGACATGAAGATACCAATGGTTTAACTACAGCGTCGTATAGTTCTTTATTAGTCGTATTCTGGTCAAATATGTGATCTATAATTACACTAAATAATGTAACACTTTTTCCATAACACATTAACCATACTAATATACAGAATGTTTGAAAAAACATAAACTATGGAAAAGCAAAGAGTTCATATGAACATGGGTCTGCAGATGCTTTATTTCAAAGATAGAGGATGTTAAATATCTTTATTTATTTCAGTTTTTTCAAAATATTTTTAAAATTGCTTCAGGTAAAAATAAAAAACTTTGTAATTCTTAAAAAAATACATAGAAATTTCATTTCAGTTTGTGCTAATATTATTTTCCTAATATTACATACCATTCAATGGTTCTCGCATCCCTATCTTCGCAAAAATTTGTGTTCCGACCCAGTAATGTAATAATTCGTGTTAACAGGTATTTTCAGGAGTAGGGGTAACTTTGGAATTTTAAATGGAATGATGTACTTTTATTTATAAAATTGGAATCTACGTAAAAAAATTTGTACAAACTTTTTTTTTTGATTCGCTCTTTCGGTTACGGAATTATGGTTAACTAAATTTTGATTGAATTTAAAAAATAAATACTTATATTCTACCAATATGTACCTAAATTAAGTTCACTTATTTCAGAATTCCACAGAAATGTGTTATTTTTACTTAAGTCAGTTGAGAATTTTGACGTTTTAACGATTATTTCGGCTAGGTCCCCGGATTTGACCTCCCTTGATTTTTTCTTGTAGTGTTTAATAAAGGACAAAGTGATGGCGACTGCACTTACAACTTTAGATGATATGAAAGACCGAATCTGCTTTGCCTGCTTATTAGTGACACGTGACACCTAAAATGTTACAGCGGGTACGAAATTCATTTACAAAAAGTAGTGAGAAAGTGTTTGGAAGTTGAAGGGGGACATTTCAAACAACTTCTCAAGCATGACAGACGATAAATAAGTTGAAATTAAAAGGTAAATAATTTTTTTTTTATTTTATAATCGAACAAATCATAATTCCATAACTAAAAGAGCCAATCCATAAAAATTTGTACACATACATAAGTTTTTTACGAAGATTCGAATATTCTAAACAAAAGTATATCATCCCATATAAAATTCCAAAGTTACCCTCCACCCCTCAAAATAGAGAGAGGGGGTAGATATCAAAAATATGCTTAAATATCACCATCTCCCTACTAACTCACAAAAATTTTATGATGGCATTCGAGATATCACCTTGTAACACTTTAAAAAACTCACCATGGGCAACAGTTAATAATATCTACCTCTGTTGGACAATTATGGGAACAAGAATACGCAATGTAACATATAATTCATGAATAATAAAAAAATAAAAAGATTCTCATTTAAAAGTATGATCTAGTCCGTTATTAGCTGACAATATTGAGGTAAACGAACTTTTTATAACAATAAATTGTAATACAATATCAAAATAAATAAATAAGTAAATAAACTAATAAGAAATCATTGTTTTGTAAAAATGTATTGTGGAGGTACCTAAGAATGTTCAACCTAAAGCAGTAGTCAAATAAAATAAACTTCTTTTCTTGTCTAAAAGTAAATAACACTTTTAAGCAATTTTAATAACAAAAGTAACAGTTTTTTAGGAGATATTTATTACATATATGAACTGGAAAGTAAATATAGCATATAATGTGCTTATCACTTTCCAGTCCATTATAACATGGTCTCAGATATATCTAAAAATAAAAAGGGGTCTCATATTAGGCTACCTCTACACAAATTACTCACCGAAGCTGTAAGGTTCACCTAGAAAGTTTTGTTCGCTATCAATTTGCACTATGCTATTTGCTTTTACAAGCCATGAAGGCTCCAATTTCTCTCTCAGCTCTCTCTCGACTAGAGGTCTTACTTTTACTGCAATCTGGATATTTGTAGAGCTCATTTTGTCATATATAATAATCAATAATATCAAATTGCAACATTTAAATCCAAATCTAAAATGTAGATTTACTAAAGTCAAACTAATCACTATATTTTTGAAAAAAGTTACTTTTGATGAAGTTAACATTAATCAAGCTCATATTTTATGGTTCGACCAACTACATGTCTTAAGAAAACAAAGTTAAATTTGTAGGACAAAATTTACAGTACCCAACAATCCTGGTCTTGTCATGTTAAAAGTAAAAAAAAAGGAATAGTTTTTAATTTTCTGTTACAACCAAATACATCATGCCAGTGATCACAGTTTCTTAGAACTTTTTACTTCAAGTGTTAAAAAGCTTTCTAGGGGAAAGGTCTAATATTCTTTTACATATAGAAAAGGCAGGATAAAGTTCATGGTCATTGTCAATAAACTTATCTCACAATTTTTACATCTCAATTTTTAAATATTAATATTTTTTATTGATAAAAACACAAAGGGACATACTTTTCTTACTTTCTTAAGTAAAAGTAGGTTTCTTTTATACAATGTAATAAGAACTAGAAATAGGTAGGGTAGGTACATACTGACAAATATTCAGGAATTGTAATTAACATTATGGTGTATGTACCAACAACAGAAAAATCATCATTTCTCTGCGTGGCTAAAGAACGATGACTTTTTTAGTTAGCAAAAACTATTCCGGTTTTTGTTGAGTTGGTCAAATTTAACGTTTGCAGTGAATAACATTCACCAGACTTTCAACTACAAGCTAGCTTATAAGACCAACCTAAGTCTGGATGACACAAGATAGTAAAATAACACCTTTAATGAAAAAACAAGTCAAAAACACTAAAAACACAAACAATGCTCTATTAAAACTTTGCTAACGAACTCTCTCCTTGATTTGAAAAAACACCAATGATCGGGAGTTCAGGGAAAGGGAATAAACTATGCACGCATGCGCAGTCAAAACAACGAATTTTCTATTAGTCCATGCCATTTTAGATACTTTGCTGCAGGTTTATATAACAAAATAACATATTACAATAACTTACCTACTTTTAAAAACACTTTTAGTAACAAATTAAGTCAATAAACGTGAATTACATTCATTCCCTTTAAATATGGCGGCGTCACAGTGACAGTAAAGTTGAAGTTTCGGACGGTTCCTTCTTTACCGATCCAGCAAGCAATATTCCTTTGTATACTACTAAGATCTTAAAAACTGTAATCATAGCTAGGCACGGACTCGGAAATAATGTTAATTCTTTAGCTAAAGCAATCGGAAAGATTGAACCTTCCTAATTCACAAACGTTTGTCATTTATGCAAATAACTTGAAAAGCTTAAGGACGGTAAAATAGATTAAAAGGAAATATTTTTTTTTTCATTTAATGGTACACGCAAGCGAAGCCGCAGATATGCAGTCTCTGATACTCAAGGCTTCCACCACCGAAAGAATTTTTCAAATCGGTTAAGTAGTTCATTCTATACAGGATGTACCGGATGTCCTCTGGCTAAAACTTACCATTAAATCTACCAAATTTATCTGTTGCATCTACCGCTCCTCATCAGACATCTCATACAATCAGTTCTTTGACTTTCTCTCTGCAAAAATTGACCATCATACCTCTGTATTTCCCTCCGCTAAAGATATCGTCCTAGGCGAATTTAACGTCAATAGCAAAGAATGGCTAGAATCCACAAAAACCGACCCAGAAGGCAAAGCGACAGAAAACTTCGCAATCCCACCATCTCGCTCCCCAATTTAATCAGGGAGTCAACATACTTTCTCCGCTGTCCTACCCGTAATCCAAACCCATTTCCTTATCACCCATCCTGAGCCATACCTACCTACTTCATCTGTATATACCCTCTTGATCGTTCAGATCACAGCCTGATTATGATGACTTGTCCCACACATCCCGAGTTCGTTGAAATCATACCGGGAATTACGACCTGGCACTACATTTCTGCCGACTGGGATGGTCTTCGAAACTTTTTCTCTGCTTTTCCTTGGAACCCTCTGTCTGTTTTTCCACTCTCGATCCGTCCAAAATTTGCTCTCATAGCACAGATATTATTCAACTAGGTATTAAAAGTTTCATTTGACATACCCGCAAGAAACCTAAACTCCACCAGCAAAAGCCCTGGTTCTCCAAGGTTTGTGATAAAGCCAGGCTTAGAAAGGTCCAAGCTCACAAAAGATTTCTTCAAAAGCCTACACCCGAAAATCGTCAAATTTTCACCGAGGCAAGAAATCAATACAATCAAACTATGTTAGAGTCCAAAAATGCTTTTAACATAAAAGATAAAGTGCTTTTCTGTTCCAACGGCAGCAAATCTTTCTGGTCACTTGACAAAAACATTAGTCAAAAATACTGTAAATTCACTTTTCCTCCCCTGACCTCTGACAACGAAACTATCTCCACCTCTAAAGAGAAAGCTGAACTATTTGCCAAACAATTCGCTGCCACTTTCACCCTTTTATTTCTCCTGCCAATTTCGCTCTCCCAACCGCTACGTCTGTACCCCACAAAATGTCCGATATAATACTTAAGGTCAAACAACTTCAAAAAATTCTTCTATCCCTTGACACCAAAAAGTCCTCCGGTCTGGATGGCATACAATTGTTCTAAAAAGATGCGCTCCAGAGCTTGAATCCTCTTCTTTTCCAGATCTCCTATGGCAAGGGTATCTTCCCAGACAGCTGGAAGACTGCTCGTGTGCAGCCTGTCCTGGAAAAGGGTTTCAAGTAACTTCCATCTAATTATAGACCGATCTCTCTTCTCTCTGGTGTCAGCAAAGTTATGAAGAAAGTCATCAACTTGCAAACTCTAAAATATCTAGGAAAACCCAAAGTCATCCGGGGGAGACAGTACGGATTTCGTCACCAACGATCCATAGCTGATCTCCATACCTTGTCACAGATACTGGAACAAGTCTCTCGAATTACATGGCGACTCCCAGATTGTTGCTCTTGATCTTTCCAAACCTTTGATCAAGTATGGCATGCCGCACTCCTCAACAAACTACCTTCTTAAAGTCTTCCTCCCAAACTATGTACCTGGATCGGTAGCGTTCCCTCTAATCGGCGCATATCTGTCGTGGTGGACGGTCACTCATCTGACTTCTATCCTATCAATGCTGGTATCTCCCAGGGTTCAGTCATGGCACCAACCCTATTTCTTCTTCACATTAATGACCTGCTCTCTTGAACTAGCAATCCCATCCACAGTTACGCTGACGATAGTACTCTTCACTCCAACATTCATTTTTCCAGACAAATCTCGAATTAAGAGCTGGATAATAGACGCAGATCTATGCACCTATCCCTTTCCAAAGATCTTCAATTAATCTTAGACTGGGGTGCCAGGAACCTTGTTCAGTTCAACGCCTCCAAAACTTAGTGTTTGAAAAAATGTTTGAAAAATCGGGAAACACGTTACCGCATCCACATGATTGGCCAAGCTCTACAGAACAATGAAACATTCAATCTTGTTGGCACCGCTTTCGAACATGATCTCAGCTAGCACAAACACGCATGACTAGCCACATCAGCAGAAAATACGTCTCCCCTTCCAGATCTAACCTAGAGTACTGTGCCCACATCTGGGGAGCGGCATCACCTTCGACACAAAACAGATTTGATTCTATTCATAAGACTCATCTATGACTCAGTCCTCACAAGAAAACTCCCTTCTCTCGCTCATCGCCTCGCTGTTCGGGATTTATCCCATTTCTACCGATACTTCCACGGATGTTGTTCTGAAGAACTAGCCATTATAACTTCCCCCTTGACTATACCCAACAGAACAACAAGAGGTGCGTTACGTATGCATCCATTTACTGTCCAGCTACAAAAGCCTAGAACATCCCACTTCTCTCACTCATTCACATCCAGGGGGTCCGGATTATGGAACAAATTTCCTGCAGATGTTTTCCATTCCCCTCCAAACGTCCAATATCCTTTAAACCCCGTGTCAATAGGATACATTTCCCTTCCCTTCAGGCACCTACGATACGTTGGTACCTCCTTAGACTTGAAATCTTAGTCTACGTGGGCTGTCTCGGATAAAAAAGTAAAATAAAAACATTTTATTAAACCAATATTAGTTCTTCTATTGAATATATCTTCATTCTTTGAATAGAAGTTAAGATTTAAACAATAAGTTAAGTGTAAAGCAATAACAGTAAAATATTTGGATCAACTGTACATTAAATATTGACCTGTTTTACCAAATATTGTTGAATTAAGTAAAGTTATAATGTTTTTAATTATAATATAAAATTGCCAACTAGTAAAAGTTTACAATTGCCTTTAATACCCAAGAGCAATTGTAACACAAGTATTACTATCAATAAAATAGTACCATCATCTTGAATAAATAAAATCTGTTTTAATATTAATTAATAACTTTTCTCTACTCGAAAGCCATTCAAAGCAAAAGAAAATTAAACTAAATTTAATTGTCTTTAGTTCAGTACTGCTTATTTTTATTTTAATAATAGGTACTAAGGGTACTATTCTAAACGAGTATGTGGATCTTGATGAATACATCATTTTTTACTTTGTATTTACGACTGGTTAAGGTCTTGCTGTTCTGTCTTCAATTCTGCATTACATTTTGTGTGTAAAATGGCAAAATTTATTCTTAATAAATCCATGAGTATATCTAATTATGATGGCTTTAAGGCGGAGTTACCACCTTGTTTCGACCCCTAAAAAATCTTACCCAACTGAAACTGCATCTTCTAAGTTTTTTTTTTATTATTAAACTGAACCCCTCTTACTTTATTGTTAAATACGGTGTTAGCCACTTCTAACTCAATTGCTCAAGTTTATTGATTAATTAGTTCCAGTCCTACTCAGAAAAAACGCAAACTTTGCCATTAGGTATAGTTGAAAACAACTTGGCTTTACCAGCCCACACAAATTTATAGGTCAGAAAGAATAACTTAGTTTAGTAACTAATTTGGCAAAGATAAAATAAGATAGAAGGAATAAAAAACAAAAAAGTTTTTGACGTACCGTCAGATTTTACATAATAAGGGAAACCTACTGGTTATCCACCCAGTGAACAACACCTTATCGACTCAGTCACTGTTGGGAACTCGGGGGGGAACAACAGGATAATACAATTTAAGCTTTAAGTCTTAAAGCAGTTGCCAAACTGTTTGAGAAGTGTCTGAAGACCCGTCTTGTGGATTATTTGGATAGTAAGTAAGTAAGTAAGTAAGTTAGTAAACTTTTATTGGTAATTGTTATACAAGTGCTTTTACAAGTCAAAACATAATAAATTGTTCACAACATATTCTGGACATAAAACAGATTAAAAATTTACAGTAAAAACATAATATAATACTTTAACTTAAGATATTTCATCTAACTAAGACATTCAACATATGTAGGTACATTTTTTTTAAATACATTATATATTCAATACAAATATGCACTTTCAAAGGCAACACATTAAAATAATCCATTAAAATTTGAATTGAGATATTCCTCGACAGAATAAAATGAGCTCATAACCAGAAACCGCCTCATTCTTCCCAGAAATATTCCTTCCACCAACTCTCTTATGGGAGGTGGTAGGACATTAAAAAACAAGACACAGTAGTCAGTGCCCCTCCTGGTTCATGCAAGCCTGTGAAAATTGGGTACGATATTATTGTTGTTGCGTGTGTCATAACTGTGAACCTCAAAGTGTGGTGTAAAACACTGCATATTCTGTTTAATGTAGCAAAGACATTGCAGAATGTATTCTTTTTTTTATCTAAGACATCCTACGTAGACTTCAAGCCTAAGTACTAGTGTACCGTGGGCGTCTGAAGAGAAGGGAAATGTAGTGTATTGACACGGGATTTGAAGGATTGGAGGTTGGGACGGGAAAACATCTGCAGGCAATTTGTTCCATAATCTAGAGACCCTAGGTATGAATGAGCGAGAGAAGTGGTCTGTTCTAGGCTTTTGTAGCTGGACAGTAAAGGGATGCATACGTAACGCGCCTCTTGTTGTTCTGTTAGGAACAGTGAAGGGGGGAATAATACCGGCTAGTTCTTCAGAGCAAAATCCGTGGAAGTAGCGATAGAAAAGGGATAAATCCCCAACAGCGCGGCGATGAGCGAGAGACGGGAGTTTTCTCGTGAGGGCTGGGTCATTGATAAGTCGAATGGCTCTCTTTTGGATAGAATCAAGGATGTTAAGTGTCGAAGGTGATACCGTTCCCCAGATGTGGGATCAGTACTCTAGGTTAGGTCTTATTGGGGAAACATATAGATTGTATAAGTTGGAAGGGGAGAAGCATTTTCTGGCTCGAAAGAGAAAACCAAGCTTTTTAGCTGCCGATGAGGCTACTGAAGTAATGTGTTTGTGCCAGCTGAGATCATGTTCGAAAGCGACGACAACAATATCAAACGTTTCATTGTTCTGTAGGGCTTGACCTTTCATGTGGATGGGGTAAGGGTTGCCAGATTTTTTGCGTGACAGGGCGTGGAGGCGTTGAACTGAACAAGGTTCTTGGCACCCCAGTCTGATACTGACCCTTAATTTTTAGTTATTTAATATAAATACAGTAAAGTGAAAATAAAAAATTGTATATTCCAAATCTTTTAGGCAACTTTTACTTAGCAAGCAGAACAAACCCAAAACTCAAGCAAATTTCAATGAACACCCCAATAAAAATCTAAATTAGAAACTCTCCTAAGGGTTATGTTACTACATTTTGTATTGATTTAGTTAATTGGGAATATTGCTCTTAGTTTTTCTCCACAAATTCCTGTTACTCGCATGTGTCATCACAAATCGTCCATCGCCTGCCATTAAACACTGTCCTCATAATGAAATAGTAATATTTTACTCTTATTATTGTGTCAGAGTCACATGTGTCACATGTAATATTTGGTTTAATCAGTGGCCGTCGGTTGCTGGTTTTAAGAGGCATATGTGCAATTATCTAGAATAAGAAAAATATGTCAAAATTAAAAAAAAAGCAAGTTGCAGCGTAAGTGGACAGACGTCAGACATTGAAGTTCACACTGTTTGTACACACTTTTCTTGAAAATTTTATATAAATAGCAGGCCAGCAGGATGCGACAGTGTCCGTAGTAGTGCATCAGTATCGGTGCAACGGAGCCATCGGTGCCAAATGGCTCCGATGGCTCCGCTGCACCGATGAGATTGAGAAATTAAACCAACGCTCTTGTGTTAAGAGCGTAAGGAAGGTTTTTAAATTATGAGAAATTAATACTAGTTTGCTGTCCTTCTGTTTAATATTAGTGCCTTGGCAAGCCTTACTATAATTTATCTACCCCCATAACCCCCGATGTGCCATTTCAGTTAAAATGTTGTTTAATGACAACCCTCTCATTAGAATCACTCAGATATATAGTTCTCTTTTCCTATCACTTTTATCAACCTTCCACATTTTCATAAATTCCCTACAGCATACCCTTGTTTATAAAACTTTAACTTGTCTAAATTAAAACTTTGCAGAAGGTTTTCCTACAAGATTATTATTCCAGTTTGTGTAACTTAATATCAGCCGTCATTAAAGATAAAAGTCAGTTTAAAGACATATAATTTTCATAATTGTGTTGTTTATGATTTGCATTTTCTATAAAATAAAATCTGAATAATTGAAGATATATTGTCCTCTTTTCCTTTACCTTTTAAAGTTAATATTTCAAAAGTTTAAAACTATGTTTTAACACATACAAAATTGCTAGCATGTTCTTGAAAATAGTGTAGGTTTCGGCCAGGATATAATAATTAAACCCCACATGGACAGTGAAACTCCACATTCTCATAAATTCCCTACAGCATACCCTTGTTTATAAATCATTAACCTGTCTAAATTAAAACTCTGCAGAAAGGTTTTTTTACAGGATTCCTATTTCAGTCTGTCTAACTTAATATCAGCCGTCATTAAAGTTAAAAGTCATTTTAAAGACATGTAACTTTCATAATTGTGTTGTTTATGATTTGCATTTTCTATAAAATTAAATCTGAATAATTAAAGATATATAGTCCTCCTTTCCTATCACTTTTTAAAGTAACTATTTCAAAAATTTAAAACTATGCTTTAGTATATACAAAATTGCTAGCATGTTCTTGAAAATAATGTAAATTTCGGCCAGGATATAATAATTAAAACCCACTTGGCAGTGAAACCTCACATTCTCATAAATTCCCTACAGCATACCCTTGTTTATAAAACATTAACTTGTCCAAATTAAAACTCTGCGGAAGGTTTTTTTACAAGATTATTATTTCAGTCTGTGTAATTTAATATCAGCAGTCTTTAAAGTTAAAAGTCATTTTAAAGACACACAGCTCTCATAATTGTGTTGTTTATGATTGGCATTTTCTATAAAATGTGAATAATTAAAAAGGTTCTTTCGCGAAAGAATTAAAAAACACAGCATACAACAGCGTTTTTTGTACCCTCAATCGACACTAGGCACAAACACATTATTTCATTATTTCGCTACTCGCAGTTTGAGCTATTATGTAGAACCACTACAAAATTGTAAAAATTGACATGATTATAGTAATGTAAATTAAAAAAAATTATTAATTATTAAACATTACGCAGTGTACGTTCTAGCATCTCGACGGTGAGATGAAACACAAAAAAGAGAACAAAAATACATGAACAGAAAAAAGAGAAGAAAAACAAAAAGATAGTTACCTAATCAATTATCAATTTCCTAATATATGCCTTCTGCACCGTTCGCTGAATGCTCGCAGACCAGGGAGATCCTTTATGTGACCCGGGATGGAATTAAATAACTTAGCCGTGTTGTAACTAAATGATCTTTGTAAGAGAGCAGTTGTGTGGCGAGGAACACTGAGTAAATTACAGTGACGCGTGTTACTCCTACTCAGGTAGAAGGAACACCGTGATGTATTCAACTTGTAAAGAAATCGTGCGAACTGGAGTCGAAATAGTTCATCCAGATTAAGCCAGACAGAGTTAGAAAGGCTCTCAGAGACATGATCGTACTTTCTTAAATTGTATCTAATTCAGTCTAGTAGGTATTCTGCAGTCTTTGTAAACTTTCCTTATCCCGATTTAAAATGGCCGGCCAGTAAACTACACTAGAATAGGATATATATGAAATTATTAGAGAGTCGCAGAGCTTCAACTTAACATCACTACTCAGAATGTCCTTATGTAAGTACAGAGAAGAAGCCTGAATTATTTTTCCAATGTGATAGGACAAGCGCAGAGAAACGTCCATCCATAAGCCAAGATTTTTGCAATAATCGGTTGCGGCAATGCCATGATTTAAAATAATCTTAAAATTAGGATCCGACAAGATTTTCTCCCTCTGGCTTCCAAATATCAGAAATTCAGTTTTTAAATGATTAAGCACCTAGACATGCGCAAGAGACGCATCTCGAATAATCTTTAGATCAGGTTGGGCAAATCAGGCAAATTAATAGAAAAATATACTTGTGTGTCGTCCGCACATTGATAAGATGAACATGATTTTATTAAATTATTAAATGTTAGTATTCTAGGGACAAGTGTGGTTTACCGCTATCCCCCCATTAATTTTTCGTTTTAGAGAACAGGTTGAATTCTTTTGCCGTTATAACTAATTAATACCTACAGCTGTAGGCAAAGTTGGACTAATAAAATAATAATAGAAAAAGAAATTATTATTCCATAATTAAATCAAGAATATTGCTTTCTGTCTATTAGAGACAGCTGCTGAACATATACAGGGTGGTTCATAAGTAATTGTACACAGAGAAACAGCAAAATTCCTTCCCGATTTTATTTTAAAAAAAGATTTTATTTTCTAACATAAACTTAGAGACATATAATTCTAGTTGGCCTGGCTTGTAGCCTTGTACTACTTCTATGCTTACGTCAGACCTTGTAAATTTTACTATCTGCATAAACAAAATCTATTAGAACAGTTTAAATATTACAAAGAATACTCTGCAACGACGACGAGGGCTATAAATTAGAAAACCGCAGTAAATTAAATTTTAAACTCCACAAACTCTGCAGTCTCGAGATAGAATAATATTAAAATTCTTTCCTATTGCTAAGATTGCGGTGCACATCGCAGAGAAAGATAATAAATAATATATCATTACATTGCCACATCGCAAATGTATAAAAGTTCTTTTAAAAGAATGACGTTAGAATGGCTATGGAAGTGATTAATAATAGAACGAATTGCAGACCTTTAATGTAACCCAGATTATCTCCCTAACCTAATTTTAATCTCGCCCCTGTTTAGGAGATTAAGAGTGTGGATAGAAATGGTCTAATCTTGTTTACCCTCCGCAAGTTTTGTGTGTGTTCCGTAAAACAAAATAAGCGCATTGTGCAGAGCGTGGGTGTTGCGAGAAAGCAACAAATTTTGTAATTTTCCAACCCCTGTTAACTGGTACTGCATGAATATCTTTACAGAAACTTTCTACAAAAATTTAATATCTAATTTTTGATTGAAAAACATGAATTGCGTCAAATATTAAATTAAAAATGGCAGTTAATACTAATTAAGTATACGTCTGATTGGCTACTTAGCTTTTACAGAAGAAAATACTGGAACAAAATAATTAAGCAATTACAGAAATAGGAAACATATAGGATGTGGCATACTATATTTTTATGTTACTTTATAATATTATACCATTTTAAACTTTTAAACACGAACATGCTTTTGTTGTAGTTTTGGTGTTTAAGATCTAACATATACCAACAGCAAGTTATTTGCAATTAGTTTAACAAAAATAGATATAAATAAAAGTAATTGTAAAAGTCTACATATTACACTCCATTAAAGTATACGCAGTATTAGAGGCATCATGGTAAAACGCTGTTATTATGGCAATACATTGTGGATGGTTTACATCGATTTATCGTACATAAACCCAAAACAGGTCAACGTTTTCATAAATAACACCTGTTCAATGAGTATGATTAATGAAGTTATGCCAGCGAAGCCGCGGGCAAGGGCTATACTATTTAGTAGTAAATAAGAAAAATTTTAACATTCTCAGACAGTGAAGTGCTAGTTTAAATGGCAACAACTTTGCTAATAAAGCTTAAATCGCATTTTTCGAAAAATATTCAGGTAGTGCTGCTTAAAATACTGCAGTAGGAGCTTAAAAGTCTCAAGGGACCTATTGCACGTGACATAAATAATTTTGAACCAAGTTTTAAATCGAATATCCCTCATGAATAAAAATATACTTTTATCAGTTTTATTTTGTCAAGGGGACCATCGGTTTTTGAATATTTATTCATAAATTACCCTATATTTTTCCGAAATATTGACTATGATTGAACGTAAGATAAAAAAAGCATCGTCAAAGTATGCCGTGGAATCAGTCACGCATGTCTGGAATTATTACTCTTGAAAAGTAACATAGGTAAAAGGTATAGGTGAATGAAAAATAAAACTGTCAAGTTCTGAAGTTTTTATTTTTAGGAAAACTACATTATTGTTATTGCATAATACAGAAAAAAAACATTTACAACAAAGAACCTAAAAATTATAAATTTAAACTAAATGAGAGACGTGTCCTCCTTCTACTTCCAAATATGTTCTCATTCTTCTTTTTACAGTATCAAAAACATTGGTGAGCACTTGGAAGGAGTTGTTAATCTACTGTTCATTAAAAAAGGTTTTTTCAAATACGTTTGCATTATTATGCAAATTACCCATAAACCACTCTGAAAGTTGCATTCCCTGCGGCTTGTCGTTTGGTAACAATTCTTGGACTGAGCTTAGACGATAAGTGTGCATATGCAGGTCACATTTCAGGATTGTATTGCAAGTTCCATAGGATACATTTACTTGCTGGCTTAAACGCCGAATAGGGGGGTTTGTGGGTGTTCATTAACAATTAGCCTCAATTATGCAAACTTTTGTGCAAAGCGAACTTTGGGTCTCCCACTACCTTTCTTTCTATTTGCACTTCCTGTTTCTCTAAACAAAGCCACAGATCTAGTCAAAACTTGGCGAAACTGGTCGAAATCCAAGACTATGTTTGGAAATTCTATTTGAAAATCCTGAATGGCGTCACGTGTTGAATAAAAAAACTGGCCATAAACCCTCCTACCATTTATAAAATATCTTTCGATCATAAAAGCTTTTGTTCTGCCGTAAATACCATATTTAATTTTCTTCAGAACTTGACAGTTCTATTTTTCATTCACCTATACCTTTTACCTATGTTACCTTTCAAGAGTAATAATTCAAGACCCGCGTGATTGAGTCCATGGCATACTTACCTTGAGGACCTTTTTTATCTTTTTATCTTACGTTATATATATATATATATATATATATATATATATATATATATATATATATATATATATATATATATATATAAAGGGGGAAAATCCTGGCTAATCGGACAAAACCAGTAAGTTGCGTTCTTGCATTAAAGTACGGGGAGTCCAAGACCTTATGGATAACCCCGGGCCGATAGACAGTTAGCTTTCGTCCTTATTAGGACTCATCAGACTGACTTAACCATTTGGCTTTTTGGATTTTGGATTTTCCCCCTTTTTATATTATTTCGGACGTTAAACCCCTATATTATTTCGGATATATATATATATATATATATATATATATATATATATATATATATATATATATATATATATATATATATATATATATATATAATCGGTTTATGGGTACTTATTCTTAAATGACCCTACAATAACCCCCTACTACTGTGTTAACAAAGGCTTTTTATAATATTTACAGTTATACAAAGGTCACCAGTTTTTTACCCATTTTATGATGTTCAAACAAATATTGTAATGTTTAAAGAGCACAAGTAAATTACTCGAAAAATATACTCTTTATGATAATAGATATTTTTCCATTTTTTTAAAAGCTTCCCTGGAAAACAAAGAATATTATTATTATTAAGATATTGACGGGTTATGGATATCTTTTAGCTATACTCAAGTTTCTTCAAAATTCGTAAGGAGTTTAATAATATGAATATAGCAAAAAAAAAATTATTTCAAACTTTAACATATGACAATAATAAAAGCTGGCACCAATCATGGTAACTTGCGTACGTTAAAATTAAAAAACAAAACAAATAGACAACGCAAAATCTCATTAGGGCCAGTTACATTCTTTGTTTCTGTTTATAAAAGGGTCTCAGTACGTAACAGTCCTTTTGATCATGATATACCGGTGTAATCAGGATAAATTAGATTACTGTAGAAAATGAATGTAATGAAACTGCCTACTACCTTCATTTGCAGGAAAAATTCTTTTCACACCTACTGGTGTATGTATTAGAGCGAAAAATTTTAGTGCCTGTAACTAGGACAACTCTGCATGCCAGCTACAGTAGATTTTTGATTGTGACTGCCTTGCAGAGAAAATTTTGTTTTGGATAAAAACATAAATTATAAACTTTAAAAAAGTGCGCATTAAAATGAATATACAGTGTGGTCCACATATTAATAGAAAAAAGGGCATGTTTCTAAGAAATTTAGTGCTAATAGGTAGAGTGAACCATGGACGAATTAGAAAGGATTCGATGTTCCGTATACTGTGAGTGTATCGAACGTGAAGCCTGTTTATTTGTTGTTTGTTATGAAAACATTTACCCTAGAGGTCTAGTTTACGAACTTTAAGGAAATACGTAATTGAATCAAGAATGGTAGTAGAAAGAGATAAAATAGCATTGGAGTGTTGGAGCTCAGAAGTGTTGCTGTCTCTGCTGGTTGCTTAGGAAATACGTCTGAATACTCGGTTACACGTATGTCTTTGTCTAATGAACTAGAAAAGAAAAAGTGCGACTTATAGATTTCTAAATGACTCGGAGCGACTTTAAATAAACCTTTAGAAATAATATAACCTATAAATAATAAAACCTTTTTAACTTAAATTTATTATTATTTAGCAGAAAAATAAAATGTTTTAGGCCTTTTATTACCTTTAGTAAATCTTGTGATGCTTCAAACGTATTTTTTGTACAAAAATACAAGGTAAAATAAGATGTGGCCAATGTTTACAAGTTGTGTTTACAGTATCGCTTAGAATGGTTTGTTTTGGCTTCAAAGAATGTTAAATCCTCCCATATCCATTCTTAATAAATCCATGGGGCGAACCCTCATAACTATACATATACTATAACGGGGAATGTTTTGGTTTCGTCTTTGTTTTCATAATTGTGTTATTTGGCATCTTTGTCAATTTTATCGTCTAGTGTGCTCTTCTCCCCCGTTAAAAACACTGCGTGACACGATTTTTGTACCCAAAGAACTGGTAGCTTTAACAGTTTGCTAACAAAAGGTAGGAGCTGAACACCAAATGTGTATCATGTCACGTTTATTAGATACATGCAACCTACCTTCACTTGACACACAGTTATAAAAGTGTCTTAGTTGACATTAACTGTCTATCTATCTAGGGAATTTCCCTAGGTTAAGGAATTTTGAAATTTGGCAACATCGCACTGGGGGTGTCGGGGATGACCCCCCAAATACGATAATACACGGACTGCATTCGTACATTAACAGTGGTATTGTATTCAGATAATATCGAAAAAGAAATAAAAAAGTAAGGTTTGCTTAATAAAATTAATATACATAGGTAAAGCTAGTTTCAAGCTCTTTCGTTAACCTATTGCCTGTAATAAACTATAATCGACACCAGCAGTAATAAAACCCAAGCAAATTGTTTAAAATGTGCATGTTTATTTATTGAACAGAGGGTTTAATGTAAATGCAGCTGCAGAAGAAACGACTTCATTAACGAAAACTCCTTTGTCTGCAGTTAAAAATATTGTGACAAAGCAAATTAAAGACAAAAAAGTACGTATTGATGCTGGTTAAAGCAAATATTCTGATTCTGACGAAAGCGACAAAGACTATACGACAAAATTTATATTATAAACCAATTGTGCCTGCATTGGTTTCATTAAAGCGGCGATTAATAAAAGATGAAACCAACATTTCCTGCAGCAGGACAAGCCTCTGGAGAGTATTAGTTAAAATGAGTTTTACATATCGGACCATTAATAAAAGACAAATATTGATGGAATCACAACGATTACGACAGTGGCGCTTTGAATATTTAAAATCTATAAGAAACTACAGATTAGAAAATCGTTCCATTATCTATCTCGATAAAACATGGTTTGATACACATGACACCCCAGCAAAAGGTTGGGTAGATTCATCAGGAAAACGCTAAACCAAAGCCCCATCGAACAATGGAAAAAGAATTACCATTTTACATGCTGGTTCCGAAGATGGTTGGGTTCCAAATTGTTTGTGGTTATCCTCTAAAAATATTAAATATTAATCTTTGGATCACGATGACGACACCACAGCAGCACTTTTTGGAGATTGGTTTAAAAATCACCTTTTGCCCAATGTGCCTAAGAACAGTATAATTGTCATGGACAATGCTAGTTTTCATAGCCGTCAAATAAATAAAGTTCCTAATTCAACTAAAACTAAATTAGAAATTCAAAACTGTATGTTAAAAAATGATATACTTATATTTTGAAAATACATATATAAAATGTGATCTAGAAATATTAAAAACATTTATTATTAAGAAAAAATATGTATTTGATATCATTGCTGTCGATATAGGGCATACGGTTTTACACCTTAACCCCTATTACCGTATTTTTAACCCAGTCGAGCATATGTGGCATCAAGTAAAATCAAATGTTAGAGCAGAAAATAGTTCTCCGACTTTAAGTGCAAGTATTGTCATTCCTATAGAAAGTTGAAAAAATTCGATTAACCATGCTATTAAAGTCAAATATTCCTATTTTTCATTTACAATATCATACACAGAAAAAACTGCTATGCTATTTTCAATAACAGTATTATTCTTGGCCACTCTCATTTTGGTTATATTAAAGTTAATACTGTTTCAACAAAACATCATTGAAATAACCAAAAAAAAAACATTGCTTTTAATATAGACTTATTATTAGAATTCAAAAGTAGTCTGACTTCTTTGAAAACTATATTACCATTTTTCAATTACAAAAATACTATTGGAAATCTATAAATTACTATCATTCCTTAGAGTATAGAATTGTTTAAGCTAAAACATTAAATTATTTGACGAGAATGCTCAAATATAATTGGGTGAAAAATAGCTATTTGTGGGCGGTGTGATTAAAATTAAAATATATTTTATTAAACGAACAAGAACTACAGTTTAAATAATAAAATCTAAAAATTAAGTGAATTATCCTTATATCATTTCAATTAAAATAAAAACTGTTATAAAATATATAATGTATTAGAGAAATAATAAAAAATATTAATTCAATGGGTTCTATTGTTGGCTTAAATATTAGTTCTATTGCTCGCGGTGCACTGAAAAAATAATTCGGGAAAATTACAAGAAATTTAGCGCTTTTAGTGCGACCATTGAATTTCTTGTAAAGTTACAAAAATATTGTGACAGTCACGTATTTACACTTTTCTTGTGAAATTACATTACAAATGTTTTGTGGAATTAAGTTTATATAGTATTAATTTAGTAAGAACACATTGTGAAAGTACAGATTTCTTGTAAGAGAACATGGCATTTTCACAGCGTTTGTATAAAAGTACGTCCTAAATTTACTTCAATTTTTGGTATATTTACATACTTTTGTAGTATTACAACGGATGGTTCGGGGAACTTATGAATTTTACAATGTACTATTACTTTTAATAATTAAGATATTGTGTAATATCGCATTGTAAAACTGCTGAAATATTATTATTTCAAATAAAATATTATTATTTCAAAATAAAAATCCATTTTAAATAAAAAACAGTTTATTACAGTTATAATAATATAATAATTAAATAAATAAAATATTTTGTTTTACCAGTGTTCTTGGTTTGACATGTTTTCCACTTATATGTGCTTTAAATTTATTATAACTTTTACAAGAAAAAGGGCAATTACTATATTTACACACAAAGCGAATTCCGGGACAATGTCCGTGATAACTCATATGTATTTGGTACATAAACATACTTCTTAAAGTTTTAGTACAAATGTCACATGTAATCATAGTAAATACTTTTATTTTTCCTGCCTTACACACTCACACCAAGAAGCAAGACGCTGTTAAATGGCGATCGACAAGCTCTCCGGGTTATCGTCGCACAAAGATGCGTCACATGATCAACTACTGGCGATTTATTTGTCAGCATTTACAAGAAGCTTGTGAATTCACATTCTATAAGTAATTATACATACATTTTGTAATGTAACTAAATATTATTGTATTTCCACATGTTATATTCACAAACAGAATGGAATTTTACATTTTCTATATGGATTTATTAAAAACACCGTTTATTTTCACAAATAACAAAAATATACATGGGAATTTTACAAAAAGATTTATTTTTACATGTAGAATTGTGTAAAGTTAGTAAATTTAGGAAAAATCACAAAAATATGAAATTTACTTGAAAATGTGTGTATATTTCCCTCATTTTTCTTGTAAATACTTTGTGATTTTACAATCACTTTTTTCAGTGTGGGAGGGGTTACAATTGTGCTGTTGGTATTTGTTCGTTCAATCGTTGTTTAAGCTTGCAGCCTGTTTGTTTATTGCGTTATACGTTAAAAATAATAGATTCTTGGGACTGGGCAACTCATTTCAGTGTTTTATGGTAAGTAAAACAAATCTAAACGATTTGCAAGAATAAGTTTGTTTTTTTATTTGTAAATCTCTCTTGCTAGTCTATTATAAGACTGTTTGCTGAGCCGATACGTATTGTTAAAAAACTATTAACATTAAATATTATCCCAAGTTTATTGTTGAATTTGTGTTTTCTAGACATGGTTTCCACCAAATCTAGCTGTAAATTTAGGAGATTCGAATGCAGTGTTATGCGTCAAATTTGTTCCATCTTGCACCCTGTACCCATACAAGCCAAAAGCAGTTTTGCAAAGAAGCAGATCCTATAGTTTGAGTGAAATAAATATAAAAACTTTACGGTGTTCGCGTCAGTGTGGTGTTAATAAAATTTCTTTTTTATTTTTAAAGGTTTTTGAAATAATAAAGTGTTTAAATGTTTGAAATACAAGGATAATTGATGTAATAGAAATTCTTCATAATATTAAATAAGAGAAATTGTTCTTCAAATCACGAATATGATTGAATTTAAACAAAAATGTTTTCTTTCTATTAGAAGTTACATTAAATTAATTACTATTGTAATTGAAACAATAATAGCTATTTTGCATCAAATGAGGTGCATATCTTTACAAATAAACTTCTAGTGAAACCAATGATAGTTTGCATTGAATTTAGAATAGGGTATTACTGGCATCAAATAATTGTTATATTTAAACGATCCATTAGAAACCAATGAAACCTTATATTTATAGCAATCTTATAACCTATTGGTTAACAATGATAAACTAATCATTTAAATAAACCGAATCTGTATTGGGCAATACGGAATAGAGTGTGTCATTGAGTGAATGGGTATCCAATTCAATATAAGATAGTGTTTTTTTCTGTGTAGTTATCATAGCCGTCAAATAAATAAAGTTCCTAATTCAAATAACATTAAACTAGAAATTCAAAACTATATGTTAAAAAATGATATCTATATATTTTGAAAATATATATAAAAAATGTGATCTAGGAATATTGAAAATATTTATTGTATTTGATACCATTGCTGTCTATATAGGGCATACGGTTTTACACCTCTCCCCCCCCCCCCTATTACTGTATTTTTAACCGAATCGAACATATGTGGCATCAGGTAAAATCAAATGTTAGAGCAGAAAATACTTCTCCGACTTTACAAATATTGTCATTCCTATAGAAAGTTAAGAAAATTCGATTAACTATGTTATTAAAGTCTAAGATTCCTATTTTTCATTTACAATAACAAAGAGCCACTAGTTTTTAATGTAGATGAAAACGACCGTGACAGCGAAACCAAATAAAATCTGCTATTAAATTTAGGTAACAATTTTTTATTGTACAAATAAATCGAATGACATAAATCAATAAACAATGTTTTAATTATTCGTAATTTAACAAGATTTTATTTTTTCCAAATTTATTCCGAATTTAAACCACTCCGATTCTGGTGCCTTTTAAGAATCTTGAAATATTTATATTTACATATATTGAGGTACTTCCATTTTGTCAAAAGGCAACGAAAGTGCTTGAAAAGAGCTTTTGCAGCTATTGTCAATTTCAAATTTCAAGTATAAATGGGAACGCAATACATACCTGAAAGTTGACAATGGTTATACATTCTGGAAAGGTGCAACCATCAAAAATATTGACAAAGAATTGTATACATGATACCAGGATAAAATGAAAAGGTTACAAAAAGACCAATTATTGGGTTGTAATTAAAGAAAGATTTAACAATCAATCTAAGGATTGCAAACCTCCGCAACAATTAAGTGGGTTATTTATGATGATTTATTTTAGAAAGAGCCCTCTTCATGCCCACATTTTCTGATTTATTTGTGTTTCCTTTTGGCAAAGTCTTTTAATACCTTTTACTTTTAATGCTTGCGCTGCAAAACCTGAGGAAATCAAGCAGAATGTTATTATCAAAGAAAACTCAAAGTGTGTAGCCAGGGCAAATAATAATCGCTGTAGGTATTGTACAAAGGAAATTATAAACCTACGTAAGTACATGTCTTGCACAATATGGCCAACTATTAGGAGTAATGCTACATTACAGGAGGGCATAAAAAACAGGTCGTGAATTTTGTGAATATTGAAATAAATGATCTATATTCTATTTTCCTTATATATTCTTCAATATCTATGTTTCCTAAGCAGTAGATCTTATAACACAATTAACCCCTTGTCGCCCTAAAAGAACATATTTTTAGAAATAAATTTATGTTAGATTGAGAAATTTGAAAAAATAACGATTTAATAACTAAAACTCTCGCCATCATTCCACAGCAAAACTCACTCTTTGTTGTTTTTAGCCAATTAAAACGTCGCAATTAAGTCACGTGATAACCACATGCAACTTACTCAAGTTCTAAGTAATGCCGAAATCAAGAATATACTGAAATGAAAATTTAATTTTCTGTACATTTTGTAATATTTCTTCGAAAGAAATAATGTTGTTTTGCGTTTAAATTAATTCTGTTGTTCTTAGTTTAGAAGTGAGATGAAAAATTTACTGTAGGTCACTGAAAACTCATTCTTTATTTCTTTAAAAGCTTAATTGTAAAATTTCCTGTAGCTTGTGATTTAAAAAATTCGGCCAAGTGCAAGCTATATTTGTACAAGTTTTTCTATTCTTGTTATCAAAAAGGGCATTAGTAAAAGACACATTAATAAAAACGATGTTGTTGCCAATTAAAAAGAATAATCAAACATTTTATCACAGCCGCCTTTGTCTGTGCAAGTATTTCTGGTTATCTACTCTGAAAGTTTAATCGGAATTGTCATAAAAACTAAATTTTTAATCTGCCAAAATACTTATGTAAGTTTTATGATTTTATAGCAAAAGACCTTTGTTTCTACTGAACACAAACAGCATTTGCAAAAATCTCGGTTTTATTAAGCAAAAACAGTGTCAGCATAGCCACAGTAACCTTTTTATTTTATACTACTTAAAATTGTTTCCTACCCAAGTAACAATATTCCTTCTAACCAATAATTTGCAATAAAAGGATCGGAGGACAAGTTTTTAAATAAATAAAGAAAAAATTGCAAAAATGAGTAAATATTTTTATTAAGATAAACAAATTATAATAAGGTTAAAAAATAATTCCCTATTCTCCGATATATAATGAAAATGGATCTATAATACAGCGTACCTGCGAACAGTGACTTTTGTGTGAGTTAAAGACGCGATAAAAATTGTTTAATCGAATATACCAAGTAGTTTCACAATTTTTAACTCTAAATGTTGAAAGTTTTAGTTCCAGAAGGATATATGCACTTTGTAATGGGACTGTGACTTCAGCTTTAAACTGAAACCAAACGTTTCTAGGGCGCAATTCTCACTCCTTTTTCAATAAAATTAAAGAAATTTTCTGTTCTCAACTTTATATCGGGTCGGCGGTCCTGTTACTCATTCCCATAACGCCCGGTTCAAGTAATGTAAAGAAGAACAAATTGTAACTTGCGTAATACTTCAATAGTTGTTAGTCAGTCCCAGATTCATAGAACACAGGAATTTAAGCTGCTATAATTTTTAAAGTATATTTTTACACTACAAAAACAACTTATATAATGGCTTGTTTTGAAAGAGTATATTTCACGGGGCGGTTCGAGTGTATTTCCATAGTGGAAGTGGCGTGGTATTATTGGTAGGCCGTCGACAAATTTTGTCTCTTTTTAACTTCCTAAAGCGAGTAAGTCTGTTTCTCTCTTAGTTTTAATGAATTTATATCGTCCATATAAACCTATGAGGCCAATTGAAAATACGACCCAGCCCGGAGCAAGCTTGGATATCTTTCGACGATGGCGTGGCTTGAGTCTTTCTTGAGTTTTCGCATGAAACTTGCACTTTTTTGAAAGGAAAGATTTTAAAAAATAAATTATTTGGTGGATCATTGAACATAAATTTAGGCGGGTCATTGACCAAATGACCTTATAAACGGGCCGCGCCTGCTGCGGGAACACTGAGAAGAGTATATTAAACAAGTAGGACAACTACTTCAATCCTGTAATAATTCAAATTTTACCTTCTAAAGCGGGGTCTATTAAAAACAGTTTTCCTAAATATCCCTGAACAGGACAAGTAGCAAAGAGTGAGTTTGGAATATGCATACCTCATCCAACTACCCCCCTAATGTGCGTAAAATGAAGATTTTTTATATCAAGATATTAAATCGTAAGACCTTAAGCATCCCTATGGAAAATTTTATTGTTTAAATAGTTACTAAAGGCAAATAAGATTCATATATGTGTTACAGAATATAGCGACCATCTTATAGATACATATTTATCTATCTTTATAACATCGAAAAAGTAAATTGTTGAGAAACGTACATTATAAAACTTTGAACTGATGAATGGTAGAAAAGGATCAAACATGACCAACATACTGTATAAGGAACACAACTTGTTTTTTTGCATCGGATCCTCACGAATAGCCAGAATGTACGGGGGCGCAGCGCCGCCCCATCATGTCCCCGCAACCAATTCTCAACGAGCGGCAACCGCGCTCTCCGGCATTATAAAGCAACTAGGTGAAACTGCACGGAGTCGCATTGCTCAGTCGGCGTCGGTGTGTTGAGCCCCAGCCATGGTCAGGGTGGCAAGGGCGATGGCGTCGCCTCATCCTCTGCTCCTAGTGCTGGTTATTTTGACAATGGTAGCCGCTATCCCCAACGCAGTCATGGCAATCGATCTTAGTCGGCTTTATGGCCACGTCAGCGCGAAAAGGGGTACGTTTTTTAATATTGCATGTACACATAGTCAAACAAAGGTGCATGACTTCGTGTTTTAATGTTACTGCTTCATCAGTTTTAATTAATGAATTTAACGCTGCTTACAAATGCTTCAAATTACCACGCAACAGGGAAACTGCGTTTTAAAATCAAATATCGCACTTTCAATTTCAATGTGATGTATTTTTCAAACTTATAAAATTTTAATATATTAACGCTATAATGGGGGACAATGCGAAAAATAAATAAAATATAGGGCTTTTAGTCGCTTCCCCGCCCTTTCATCTCCACATAATATATGACCATAACACTTGTTGGTGTCTGCATCAACAGTTGTGTCGCAGAATACGATCGATATCTTTTCTTATTTTCTTATAATCGCCGTATTTTCTTTTAATTATTACCTATTCAGCTGTCAAATGGCGTTTATTATTATTTGCAATTTATCTGATTTCTGGAAAAATAGCGAGTTGTTGTTTAACGTATTGGGCGGTCACGTAAACGTTTGCCGTCGGAAAAATAAAACATACATGTGTAATTTTCTTGATAGTACCTAAGCCTATTCGTACCTACCTATTCTTAAAATTATAGTAAATATTTTATTGCCTTGTCAGAAGGTTTTGTTCTATGTTACTGATTTAATAAAATATCCGTTTCTTATTATTTCAGTGTAAGGTTAATACTGCCAAGAGGCAAATATTCTTTTAAAAATTGTATTAACAAATCCAACTCACAAAATCTCTAAAATTTGTTCTGGCTGAAAACCCCCAAACAATATTTAAAATTTCAAAATAAATTATAAGAAAATTTAGCATTTGGTTTTATCAATAAAAAGGAGCGTGCAAAATTAAGTCCAGTTTAAATTCCTTTCTCGTTAAGGAAAATATTATTTTACCCCTCACCAAACGCTTTTATTCCGAATTTATCAATCGAAAAACTCCTTGTTACATCTCAAGTAATTCGAAAGTCAACAGGGGGTTACTTGATGGCAAAAGCACTTTATCAAAATTCTGTCCTTGAGTTGGAATATCAAAGAGTTTTGCGTTCCTTTAAAAGACTTTACTTTTTCGTTTCACAATTAAGTTGAATATGATTATCATTTTATTGGGTTGTTCACAATTAAGAGGAGTATGATTCCCTTTTGGCTTTAAATATTATTATTAATTATAGCTATTTCTTATTTAGATGTATTTAAGAAAATATGTTCTTAACAGAATTCTTCAATTTAGAACGTAAACCTTAAATTACGATTAGCATTGCCCTTATTATTTAATTTATCTTTTTTCTACATCACATGCTACATCAAGGTTTTTAAAGAAGTATAGAGGAGGATTTACAGCGAACTTTAGTACATTTTGAGCAATTTAAACGCAAAGTAACATTATATTGAGATGTATTACAAAGTGTATATAAAATTAAATATTCATTTCACTGTTTAAAATTTGAGAGAACCCTTTATTTTTTTGTGCTCAGAAGTATAATCATTAGTACTTATCTTTGGGTTGAACGAAGCGAGTTTCATACACACCATCACACACACACACATAGTTACTATCACGTGATTCAATTGCGATATTTTAATTCGTTAAAAAGAGCAAAGAGTGCGCTTGGCTTGATGGCAAAAGCACTTTATCAAAATTTTGTTCTTGAGTTGGAATATCAAAGAGTTTTACGTTCCTTTAGATGACTTTACCTTTTCTTTTCACAATTAAGTTGAATATCATTATCATTTTATTGATTTGTTCACAACTAAGAGGAGTATGATTCCCTTTTGGCTTTAAATATTATTATTAATTATTGCTATTTCTTATTTACAGATATTTAAGAAAATATGTTCTTAATAGAATTCTTCATTTTAGAACATAAACCTTAAATTACGATTAGCATTGTCCTTATTATTTAATTTATCTTTTTTGTACATCACAGGCTACTTCAAGGTTTAAAATTAGGTTTTTAAAGAAGTAAAGAGGAGGACTTACAGCGAACTTTAGTAAATTTTGCGCAATTTAAATGCAAAGCAACATTATATTGAGGAGAGATGTTACAAAGTCCTAAACAACCTAAAATTAAATTTTCATTTTCATATATTCCTGATTTCGGAACTGTTTAAAATTTGAGAAACCCTTATTTTTTTTTTGCGCTCAGAAGTATAATCATTAGTAGTTATCTTTAGGTTGAACGAAGAGAGTTACACGCACACACACACACACACACCATCACACACAGTTACTATCACGTGAATCAACTGCGATATTTTAATTAGTTAAAAAGAGCAAAGAGTGCGCTTGGCTTATAAAGATTTTTTACAATGCAAACGCTTCCATGCATGTAGCTTTTAACTTAAGCTGGCTAACTGTCAAATTATTCAAATGTAAACTTATCAGCAAGGTAAATGACAATGGTGCCTCTAGAAACAGAATTGGGAAGAACAAGATAGACATCCAATTTATTTTGCTGTTAACTTCGCAATCACTTCTATGACATGGCCCTAAACAGAAATGAAAAATTATAATAAATAGCTAATGTATTTGTATTCTTTATTTCTTCTACTTCGCTTTTCGTTTAAACCACAGAATTGTTGCTGAAGTTTAAACAATAGTCGATAGTTCAGATTAGTGAGCCTAATAACAAATATATTATTAGTCACGAACGTACATTGTCGTGTCATCTAAAGATTATATCATGTAGGGACACACCATGACGCATATTCTGTAGTAATTATCATCTTCCTACATACCTAGTTTGTGTACCCAATTAACTGTATTACTTATTTATGTATAAATTTCCTGGTATTGTGAGTTTTATTAAAGTATATTGTAATTATGATTTTATATTAAAATAACCTCCATCAATTGTAAATAAAAACTTTAGTATTTAGCAATTTTTTCGATCAAAGTATTTCAGAACATTCTTTAATGCATACGAAGAAATAACAAAAGATATGGCTACTAAATTTAGGTAGTTGATTTTTGCACATTAAACCTAACTTATTTAATCTAAAAGAAATTTGGTGTAAAAGTTTTTGTAAATGCTCAAATTTTGATATACTTCCTTTGAGGAACCCAACCAGTTCACTTTCGCGCATTTTATTAAACACGTAACACATTTTAAAACAACCTCCAGAGAGAGACAAAAAATACTTAAAATGTAAATTAAGTTCTTGTTCACGCCGACCAGGCAAAGGATATCAAATAATTAAAAAGCATGATTAAATAAAAAGCAACTGGAATCTATTTTTTTTATCTTCTGACAGCTCACGAAGCCCGAAGTCTAAGTACTATGTACCGTGGGTGTACTGGGGAATCGACTCACACATCCAGAGCTGGAAACATCCTTAGGGATTTCACCAGTCCTTTAAAAGGATGTGTGGGGTGGTACTACCTCGGTCGAGGAAGAATTCCTCTACCAACTTCCAAATTGCCACCAACCCAAAAGGTAGCAGTTATTAATTTTACTAAGAACGTTTTAATTGATTATTACGTCATTTTCTTGTTAAGGAGAAGTTGATATTAAAAAAACCCATTGTGGTTAGTTTTTTTACTCCTGTATTCTTTTTAAATCCCAAGGTATTCAAGAATATCTATTTCTTAAAAAAAACTCGACTCGTAAGTAAATTATGTTCAGAATAAAGGAGAAAATAAATAATTGAAAAAGTTCCCCCAAAGTTTACTAAAATGTCATAGGCCAAAACTATTTTATTTGTTTATACGTCTAATGGAAAGTTCTGTGGCTATAGCTTTAAATTTTTTATACTAACTGCTTGTTCTGGCCTTAACTAATAATTCATACTCTTTACGATGAACGAGCATAATGGATAAACAAAGCTTATTATTAACATAATGATAGCAATAAACTTTTATTGTAATCAGAATTATGTTGTTTCTAAACATTAAGCATTTTCTAATGTTACACTTAATAAATAATAAAACCGAATGTAAAACATACTTTTTAAAAACAAATTTTTGTTATTTAGATGTACTAAAACGAAAAAATATAAGTATAGTTTTTTCATTGGGGCACTGCTGAATGCTATTTATAAGTGGACGTACTTCGTGTGGGTGGATCCTAATAAAAGTAATATCAAAGTTATCACTGAAACAGATATAATATTATTTACTCTCTTAAAAGCTTGTTGCGTCGGAAAAGTTCATACAGGCATTAATTTTGTTCGGCAGAAATTGTAAGTACCTAAGTATGTATTTTTACTTTTCTATTCACGCGACAAGCTTTTAAGACAATAAATTTAACTTAATATATTATATTTGTTTCAGTGATAAATTTGATACTACTTTTATTAGGATCCATCCACGCGAACTACGTCCACCCAGAAATAGCATTTTAGTACATCTAAATGACAAAAGCTTGTTTTTAAAAAGTATCTGTTACATAAGGTTTTATTTTTAAATATTTAGTTGAGTCTTTACCTATGCATTTCTGATAATTCATCATGATTACCAGGCCTTTTATCTGTTAGCTTTCAGCTATCTGCCATCTTGTGCGTCCGCCATACTGGGTTTAAAATAACGTGACAGCTTATTGTATTCTACTCATCAAACCCTTTGATTTGATACCCTTATCAAGGGGATTGTGGAGAAAAAGGTAATCTGCCATCTTGTGGCGCCGCTATATTGGATTTAGAATGACGTCATATTAGGTATAGCTTATCATATTCTACTTGTCATTGTCAACCCCTTTCATTTGATACCCATCTCAAGGGGGTTGTAAAAAAAGGGAATATGCCATCTTGTGGCGTCCGCCATATTAAGTTTAGAATGACGTCACATAGATTATCGTATTATACGCGTCAAACCCTTTCATTTGATACCTATATCAAGGGGATTGGGAAGAGAAAGGTAATTCGCCATCCTGGGGCTTCTGCCATATTGGATTTAAAATAATATTAGATATATTATATTGCATTGTAACCGGACTTATACGCGTGTGCAAAATTTCAAAGCTCTAGCCTAATTAGAACTAGTCTAAACTTTGATTGCAATGTTTGACCTAAACATACTAACTAAACAAAACTAAATCTTGTAAAAAAATGAATATCAAGAATATATTTGGGGTTAGGATATAATGGTTCAACCTATAGCCAGGCGCACTTAAATAAATTCCATACCCAAGAGCAAAACTATACCTTGAAAATAATGCACCACCAAAGCACTGAAGTGGAAAAGGATATAAAAGAAAATTTAACTTTAAACATAACTATTTTGTTTATATAAAAACCCACGACTTTTCTCTTGTTATTTTAGCATTTCTAGAAAAATCAAACCACACGAATGAATTTTCATAAAAGTCTTCTCCATTCTGCTGTATTTGTGTTTTTCTTTCCACAAAGACATTTTTTGTTTTTAAATTGGACATAAATGTAAAATTTTTTTAATAATGTTACATCAGCAAACCCGAGAAGGCACACTTTTTTATTTGTAGTTTTTGCTATGTACAGGGATATCCAAATAAAAGTGAACAGGCCTTATACCTTTTCTATTTTTAAAGATTGGAAAAAATGTTAAATATGAAAGTTAAAAATCCTCAAATTTTTGTGGATCATTCGTATATCTTATCAGCAAAACAATTGAGCATCGAATAAAAAAAATATAGTGCAAAACATCGATTTTCTCGCTTATTTTAAATTTGTTGGTATATTTTAGGATTCTAGGAGAAGTTCTAGACATGTGTTGTAAATCATACCCTATGTAGTTTTCAATCGTTTTTGAAATATTTCATATTAAAAATTATTTCGCATAAATATACTTTAAACGTAACCATCCAAGTTGCGATCGAAATACCTGCTACATTTTAAAATTTTCTTCGTAGGTAAGTCAAAGTTAATGTCAAGGTTGATAATAATACTTTGGTCACCGTGAATTTATAATTTTATTTTTATACAAAATGAATTATTCTATTAAGTAATAAATGTTGATTTTTATTAGTTATTAATACTTGTAAGCAACAACTAGTGATTATAAACAATAACAAATGAATTATAACATAAACAGATACATGTTAACATTGGCGAATAAATATCAAAAGAAAGAAAACATGTCCGCCATTTAATTCTTCGCACTTTTCATACATTCTTCTCGGCGTCTGAAGTGTGTTTATAATACTTTCTTCAGCATCATTTTCGTTCAGATTTCTTATTTCATTTCTCACCTTCATTTGAATTTCTTCAATATTTTCATTATGGTTGCTATATACGACATTTTTCAAATGACCCCAAAGTAATGTATCTAAAGGTGTGAGGTCTGGGTTATTTGCAGGCCAATGTAACGTTCCATATATAGTGACAAATTCGTTTTACTAATGGTTTAAAAAGTTGCGAACCTCAATTATTTTATGGGGAGGAGCTCCGTCCTGTTGCCATATAATACGTCGACGTTTTTCAAGTGGCAATTCGTCGAGAATACCTTCGATTTCATTTAAAAGATAGCGCTGGCCAGTTAATGCTCCCCGAAAAAACAATGGTCCTAGAATATTATTTTATAATATCCCAAACCAAAAGTTGATTGAATTACGCCCCTGAAAAGTAATATCTTCGACGGTAAAGGGATTTTCATCCGACCAAACATGAACATTTCGTCTATTCAACATTCCCGCAGTCTGTCCAAACGATAATATGAAATAAGTTAGGATCTTGCCGCATATTTCGTTAATATTTGTGACAAAAGCATATCTCCTTTCTTTTTGATCGGCACTAAGCTTTTGAACTGACGTATTCGATATAGTCTATACTTAAAATACTTTAACTTTCTTTGAACTGTTCCATAAGTCAACTTTTTATCTCTTCTTCCATATAAGAGATACCGCACACAATCGGAAATTGATTTTTTTGGATTCTCTTGAAAATATAATAAAATCGCTAGGTCCCTTTCTTCATTTCTTTCTCTTCTTATTTTTACATTGCCCAAAATTCCTCTTTCCTCTAGTCTTCTATTTGTTTTTATGATGGTGTTTAATGATGGAGTTCTTTGTCCCTCTTCAATACTTTCTTCACATTTTCTTTGAGCCGCTCTAACATTATCGTTATTTTTTAAATATAATTTTACCGTCTCGTATCTCTCATTAATAGAATAACTTATTTTGCATAAAAATAAAATTATAAATTCACGGTGGCTAAAGTATTATTGTCAACCTTGATTTTAACTTTGACTTACCTATGAAAAAAATTTATAAAGGTAACAGGTATTTTGTTCGCAACCTGGATAGTTAGGTTTAAAGTATATTTATGCGAAATGATTTTTAATTTGAAATATTTCAAAAACGATTGAAAAACAGCATAGGGTATGTTATACAAAATATGTCTAGAATTTCTCCTAGAATCCAAAAATATGATTAAAATCATACCATCCAGTTTAAAATAAACGAGAAAATCGATGTTTTATACTATATTTTTTATTCGATGCTCAATTGTCTTGCTGATAAGATATATGAATGATCCATAAAAATCCCCAAAACTTTGATTTTTACATATTTAACATGCTTTCCCTCCTTTAAAAATAAAAAATGTATAAGGCCTGTTCACTTTTATTTGGATATCCCTGTGCAGAGGTATAGTACAAATATTGTAAATTCTTTGGCTAGTGCTTTGCATTTTTTTTATCTGGGATGGATTGTTGCAGACGTCAAGCCTAAGTACTAACGTACCGTGGACGTCTGAAGAGAAGGGAAATGTAATCTATTGACAAGGGATTTTAAAAATTTTTATTCTAAAATATAGAGACCCTAGTATGAATGAGCAAGAGAAGTGGGATGTTTTAGGCTTTTGTAGCTCGGCAGTAAAGTGATGCGTACATAACGCGCCTCTTGTTGTTCTGTTAGAAACTGGGGGAATTATAGTATCGGTAGAAAAGGGATAAATCCCCAACACCGCGGCGATGAGCGGAAGAAGGGAGTTTTCTTCTGAGGACTGGGTCATTGATGAGTCGAATGAATCTCTTTTGTATAGAATCAAGGATGTTAAGTGTCGAGGGTGATGTCGCTCCCCATAAGTGGGGACAGTACTCTAGGTTAGGTCTTATTTGGGAAACATAGAGTGTGTAAGTTGCAAGGGGAGAAGTGTATTCTGGCTCGAAAGAGAAAACTAAGCTTTTTAGTTGCTGATGTGGTTATTGGAGTAATGTGTTTGCGCCAGCTGAGATCATGTTCGAAAGCGATGCCAACAAGATCGAACGTTTCGTTGTTCTGTAGGGCTTGGCCATTCATGTGGATGGGGTAATTGTTGCCGGACTTTTTGCGTGAGTGGGTGCAAGACTGAGTTTTGGAGGCGTTTTTAGCACCCGAGTCTAAGATTAATTAAATATCTTGGGAAAGGGATATATGCAGAGATCTGCGTCTATTATACAGCTCTTGATTCGAAACTTGTCTGGAAAAATTAATGTTATAGTGAACAGTACTATCGTCAGCGTAACTGTGGATTGGATTGATTGTTGAAAAGAGGTCATTAATGTGAAGAAGATATAGGGTTGGTGCTAGGACTAAACCTTGGGGTACGCCAGCATTGATACGATGGAAGGATAGGATGGAAGTGACCGTCCACCATGACAAATATGCGCCGATTAGAGAGAAAGCTACCGATCCAGTTACACAGTTCGAGAGAAAGACCGTAAGAAGGTAGTTTGTTGAGAAGTGCGGCATGCCATACTTGGTCAAAGGCCTTAGAACTATCAAGAGCAACAACCCGGAATTCGCCATGAAATTCGAAA
This sequence comes from Philopedon plagiatum, assembly GCA_963971165.1. NCBI lineage: Eukaryota > Metazoa > Arthropoda > Insecta > Coleoptera > Curculionidae > Philopedon > Philopedon plagiatum. The sequence goes on along the minus strand of OZ020198.1, from coordinate 14,364,166 downwards.
GACTTGTTCCAGTTATGTGCATCCAAAATTATTAAAACTGTTTAATTAAAAATTAATTATAATAAAAAAAATCTTAATTCAGTAGACAGTAGGAAGATATTATAGTAGATAAATATTATCATCCAATAAAGAAAATTTCCACCCTTAACTTTTGACTTAATGACCTACATAACAGTGTTATAAACCCCCTGATTTAATTGGCCTTGAAATCATTATAAAGTTACTGGCTTTAATTGGAAGAACGGAGATATTTAATGGAGATGAAATAATTAGGACTCACTTCCATATAGAATTACACAGGAGGGGCACGAAGGTGGCCCAAAACAGGGGTTAAACCTAATGTAATTATATGTGATGCTCTAACTACTAATTATTGTAACTGACAATTTGTATCATGGATACTGCATACTAAATTAACTGAGAGGAAAAACTTGTAGTTTTAATTTGAAAGAGTTGTTGGTTTTAAAAGCTCCTTTCGGATAGAAATTATTCAACAATTTATCTTTGTCTAAAGAACGTTTGCACAGTCCTAAAGTTAGCTCAATGTTTTTAGAATGACGCAACTTCCACGAAAAGCTAGTACAAATAGAGAACTTAAACACCCCTGGCAAACTATTCGATTAACAGTTGTTTTGATGTTAAATATTTGCCTTGAAAATAATTATGGAAATCTATGTACGAAAATTTAATAAAATTCAAGGCGAATCGATACTGATTATTAAATACAAAGACTCTCTTAGGCATCCTAGGCAGTTGACAGTTGACTCCTGCTTAATTTTAACTTAAACTTACTAAGCATATTTTGCCATCCTTTGTTCTATATAGTTCTCTATCTAAAATGAAACTATATATAAAAAGGTAATATTTTCTCTTACTTTCCGCTGGAGACCTCTTTAGTTATACTGCAGGTATTTTTGTTCTTAAACAGACATACTCAATACTATAAATAATAATTTATTAAACTTTTACACTTACGATACTAGATTTTCTAACGGTTCTTAACTAAAAACTCAATTTTCATATCGTAAACTACAAAGTAAATAACGTCATTTTAAAAGTCTTGTCGTCTTTTAAGACCCATCAAAGGATAAAGAATGGGATAATAAAATAAATCAAGGGCTTTCATTTTGCACAAGAGATTCTCAAGAAAACTGTTTCTAATAGACTTTGTCGTCTTAAAAGGCAAAACTTGAATTTCGAGGCTGAATTAATAATTGCCCTCCTTGATTCATGTATCCTTTTTTTACACCACAAGCTATAGGCAAGTTTAAAATCAAGCTTTTAAAAAAGTAAATAGTGAGTTTCTCAGCGAACTTTATTAACTAAGTTTCGCAAGCTGCGTACTTTAAATGTAGTTTCCAGGAGTATAAATGGTTGGTCTTTCATTTCTGATGTTAATTTCTTCCTAGGATCCCCAGGGAATCCAAGATGACGGATTGAAAGGGCGTATATTAGAAGCTGGTCTAGATGACATACCAGCAATTGTTATAAAAATGTGCTCCAGAACTTTCACCCATCCTAACTCGTCTTTTCCAGATCTCCTATGACAAGGACATCTTTCGAGACAGCTTGAAGACTGCTCCTGTGCAGGCTGTCCCAAAAAAGTTTCCAAGTCCCTTATATTCAAATACAGACCTATCTCTCTTCTCTTTGACGATAGTACTCTTCCAACAATAATTTTTCCAGACAAGTGTCGAATCAAGAGCTGGAGAATAGACGCAGATCTATGAACCAAGAATCTATTTCCCAAGAAATTTAAGGACTGGGGTCACACAAACCTTGTTCAGTTCAACGCCTCCAAAACCCAGGCTTGCTCCCTGTCACGTAAAAAATCCACCACACCTACACTTACCCCATCCACATGCATGACCAAGCCCTACAGAACAGTGAAACGTTAGATCTTATTGGCATCGCTTTCGAACATGATCTCAGCTAGCACAAACACATTACTTTAATAGCCACATCAGCAGCTAAAAACTTTGATTTTCTGTTTCGAGCCTGACTGACAATGCTTCTTCCCTTCCACCTTACAAACTCTCTATGTTTCCCAAATAAGACCTAACCTAGAGTGCCAATCCCACATCTGAGGAGCGGCATCACCATCGACACTTAACATCCTTGATTCTATCCAAAAGAAAGCCATTCGGCTCATCAATGGCCCAATCGTTACAAGAAAACTCCCTTCTCTCACTCATCGCCGCACTGTTGTAAATTTTTCCCTTTTTTATCGATATTTCCACGGATTTTGCTCTGAAGAACTCCGCTATAATTCCTCGCTCGACTGTTCCTAACAGAACAACAAGAGGCGCGTACGTATGCATCCCTTTACTGTGTAGCTAAAAAAGTCTAAACCATCCCACTTCTCTCATTCATTCATACCTAGGGTCTCCACATAACAAATTTCCTGTAGATGTTTTCCATTCCCCTCCCACTCTCCAATCCTTTAAATCCTGTGTCAATAGATTACATTTCCCTTCTATTCAGACGCCCACGGTACGTTAGTTCTTAGGCTTTAAACCTACGTGGGCTGTCTAAGATAAAGAAAAATAAAGAATTAATAGTTCAGGCCTGATCTACACTAATATCGTGTTATTTTTTCAGACTTATTGTGCCAGTCGTTCTCTTGAATAATAAACTTCAACTTCGACACATCCGTTCAGTATTTTTTGCGGGATGTCGCAAAAATTAAAAAGGAACACTGTCGGTAGTAATCACGTTAAAAAATTAGAATGAACAGAATTTCGTCGTATTAATTTTTTCGTTAGTTCCAGGACCTCCTACTTTTCAATTATAAAAATTGTAGAGGGTAAATGGGAAAAACTTGTTTAATTTCATTCTAAGCCTTTTGCCTCAAGGTCGATGTTTACTTGTAATAGGAACAGACATAAAAATAAACAAATCAATAAATATATAGGTTCGTCGTAGTTTCAGTTAAATAAAAATTTACTCGCAGTAATACTGTCATTTGGATTGAATGTCAAAGGCTATTTAAACAGGTATTAATTGTTTGATGAACTACTAATCAATATATATTAATTTTAGTAATTCTTGTGCAATGTATGACTAAGGTACTTAAATATTAATAATTCCATAAAGAAATGAACTCGATAAAGCAGACAAAAAGTGGGTTATTGTCGTGAATTTTTTAATTTGGGTAATTCTGTTTTCAATTAAACGAGGAATATTTAATATTAATCGATAAATGTCATATCTGTCCAGAGGTAATAACCAAGTCCTTGGATAAATAAAAGCATGTTACTTTTTATAACTGAAATCCCAAGGATAAAAAACCTTAATCGAAAAAAACTGAACAAAAAGCGTGATTTATTTGCCCATCGGCCTTTTGTGAGCCGTGAGAAAGAGCTCTTTAGCACTTTATATTAAGTAAAATGTAAATAAAATATTTTGTCAGGTAATAAAGTGTAAATAAAATATTTTGTCAGATAAAAGAAACGAAAGTGGAATTCTCAGGAGCTTTCAAAGCTGCCACCGGACTGTTTTGAAATAGTAACAAAAGGTGAAAAACTGACATTATAAAAATGTATTTAATAAACATGATGCCATTTGTTATATACTTATATATGTCTAAATCTGTTAAGGATGAAAAAGAGACTGACATTTTTTTTAGTGTTTCGTGAAACGGAATACTTATGGAATCACTATCGGGATTGAAAAAATCTAGCGCGATTAATTGTTATTAACAATTTAATTGTTTATTTGCTTATAACTGCTAAACTACTGGTTTTAGAGAAAAAGTAAAAAATATTTCTCACGATATAAGGAACAACTTTTCTTACAAGTTTTTCAAAATTTTTGATTTGGCACAGTCGAAACGCGAGTGCATTACTATTATTGCTGCCCCCCCCCCCCCTTATCACCATATGGATCGCTCAGAAACATCTGAAAAAAATCACGGGCATTGAGTATTAGGTGTAAATTAAGCAAAAATTATCAGGATTGAAAAATCTAGCGCGATTAATTGTTATAAACAATTTAATTATTTATTTCCTTATAACTGCTAAACCACTAGTTTTACAGAAAACGTTTTTTGGCGAAAAATATTTCCCACGATGTAAGGAACAACTTTTGTTGTTACAAGTTTTTCAAAATTTTTGATTTGGCTCAGTCGAAACGCGAGTGCATTACTATTATTGCTGTCCCCCACCCTTATCACCACATGGATCGCTCAAAAAGATCTGAAAAAAATCACGAACATTGAGTATTAGGGGTAGATTAAGCAAAAATTTTCAGGATTGAAAAAATCTAGCGCGATTAATTGTTACAAACAATTTAATTGTTTATTTCCTTATAACTGCTAAACCACTGGTTTTAGGGAAAAAGGTTTTTGATGAAAAATATTTCTCACGATGTAAGCAACAACTTTTATTCTTACAAGTTTTTCAAAAATTTTCATTTGGCAAAGTCAAAACGCGAGTGAATTACAATTTATTGCTCTCCCCCACCCTTATCACCAAAAGGATCGCTCAGAAAAATCTCAAAAAAATCACGACCATTGAGTATTAGGTGTAGATTAAGCAAAAATTATCAGGATTGAAAAAATCTAGCGCGATTAATAAGGAATATGCACATTTTTTTTTTATTGCATAAATCGTTTAAGGAGGTCATTACAACCCCAAAACTGCTATTTTGAGGAAAATTACTGCGTTAATTTAGCTAAAAAAAAATTTTACTTTTCGGTATAATTTATTACAATTTCAAAAGGAGCCATTTGCCGGCTCAAAAAAGTTACGTCACAAGGATAAGTGGCAATCTACATGTTAACGTAAAGCTGAACCGAGGGCTGCCTACCTACAAACGTCTAGAAAATCAAGAATTTCTGTGATAGTCCGAAAGCAAGTCAGTATTTTCTCGAATGATTGTACCTCTATCCTCTATCAATTGATTTACCAAACTGATTGTTAATATTGTAAAGTTATATGCTTAGGAATAGAAAAATGTCAGTCGACAAGACCTAAAGTCAAAAAGGTGATTTTTTAAAAATAATTATAGAACATTTTTCTGGGAGAGGAAACACAAGATGATTACCGACTCTCGGACTAAGACAAGAAGACAGCTGACAGCTACAGTACAGAGTTATATGGAGACCGGCATTAGTTTCCCAGCTGATTTAGTTGTTTATGCTGGTAGCGGTGTGTTTTTATTACAGTGCTATTTGTGTATAATTCTTTTTATTAAACGTTAAAATGTATTAAAAATATAAACTACAAATATTGTAGTATGCCAATGTGCAAAAGTATCACTGTGTGTGCACTGCAAACCTCCTTTTTCATGTGCCCAAAAAACCGATGTCGAAGAAAGTACCTACTGCAAATTTAATCAAAAATTTTACATTAAGAGGTATCTGTAAAGGTTAGTATCGCTAAATTCAAGTAACCATATGTTGCTGTACATTTATTTTTATAGTATAATAAACAATAAGTGTTTTTAACTAAATTGTAAAGGCAAATCCACCAGCACTAACTTCCAGCCAATTTTCCGATTTTCTTTGCACAAATTCCGTTTTGGTCATTTATAACCAGTCTGTTTAATAAAACAAAAGGTTTTCTATCGACTAAATATTCTAGTCTTTGGGAAAAACTCAAGAAAATGGATTTACACTGAAATTTACATTACACTAGCCGTGACTAGCCATTATAAAACGTTGACGTAATAAAAAAAGTGACGTCACAAACAAAAGAAGTCCGTTTTACGAGATGTTGGATTTTGCAGGAAAATTTGCAAAATAAAACCTTGTTTTTTGTTAATAAAACCCAAAATAAAGAGATAACAGCAACTGCCATAAACATTTAATTTATGTAGAGAATACAAAAAAAAATATTTCAGGATTTTTTGGATTACATGCATATTCCCTATTGTTATAAACAATTAAATTATTGTTTTTTTCCTTATAATTACTAAACCACTGGTTTTAGAGAAAAAGTTTTTTCACGAAAAATATTTCTCACGATGTAAGCAACAACTTTTGCTCTTACAAGTTTTTCCAAATTTTTGATTTGGGTCAGTCAAAACGCGAGTGCATTACAATTTATTGCTCTCCCCCACCCTTATCACCAAAAGGATCGCTCAGAAAAATCTCAAAAAAATCACAAACATTAAGTATTAGGTGTAGATTAAGCCAAATTTATCAGGATTGAAAAAATCTAGCGCGATCAATTGTTATAAATAATTTAATTGTTTATTTCCTTATAACTACTAAACCACTAGTTTTAGAGAAAAAGTTTTTTGACAAAAAATCTTTCTCACGATGTAAGGAACAACTTTGGTTCTTAAACGATTCTCAAAATTTTTAATCTGGCTCAGTCGAATCGCGAGTATATTACTATTAATAATTTAAGTGGGAGGGCTGATGACACGGAACACGAATTGTGCAAGTATAGTTTGCACTTGACCGATTTTTTTTATACCACCACACTTGTTTAGTTTGCAAACTTGTTCTTTTCTGTTTCAAGCATATTTATTTCGTAACTCGAAAGCACATATTCGGTAAAAAACTCTTTTAAGTATTGTTTCCCTGAAGACTTGAAATAAACAGACTTTTCTGACGAAAAAATTAATTTTTCACGCGGTTACCCTTGTTCCCTTACGTCTGTAATTAACTCTGCCGCTGTACTCGACTGTACCACAAGCAAACCTAAAATGAAAATTTAAAAACCCTATTTATAGGATCAAAGGGTTGAAAACACTAATTACATAAGCCAGTAAAAAACAATAATCTTTTAATACCTCCAAAAATTATTTTTAATTAATATTTTCTTGGCATACAAGGCCATAGCAGAATAAAACGTTTGCTTTTTTGCTTTTTCCTTTATTTTCTTTGTTCATAAAAAGAATACGTGACGTTATTTCTAACCTGACACCAGAGGCGTGGGCGTAGTATCGTATTATACACAGGTATTTTTTGTTTCAAAGTTTTATTTTCTGTTCACGATATTATACGCTATAAAGAAAAGTTGCTGACAGTATGCTACAAGATATATTGCTACAAAAAATGGGATTATCCAGCATTTTTTAATGTTCCTTAAAACGGAACACTTATGGGATCACTTCAGTGTCCGTCCGTCCGTCCGTCCATTCGTCTGCCACAGGCGATTTTCTCTGAAACTATTCGACGTAAATATTTGAAATTTAGCACAGAGATTTTAATTCTGGGGGTTAATTTCGGGAGGTAAATTGGGAAATGAAAAAAAGGCTTTGTAGGGGCTTTCCATGTTTTTGCCTTGGATTGTCTGGTGCCCAATAGAGACAATTTTGTTTATTAACAGCGCCTGAAAGGTAAAAGTGTGCCTTGTCACTGAACAAAATATTGTCAATTCGATCGTTTGCAAAACAATGGTCTATTGTTGCTTCAGCGAAAGAACGACGGCTTATAAAGTCATTTGGGTTCAATTTGTGCACTAAAAGTCTATACTAGTTCAAAGGGCTTGGTTTTCATTCAGCATTCTAACTAGGTCCTGGTTGTTACGAAGCCTAGTGGCTTCGAGACCCGTGCTAGATGGCAAATCTTTTAATTTCACCAGTGACATACGGGATACCAAGATCGCGATGTAAGTCACTATTACGTGTGTACCACGGTGCATTAACTATGTTCCATAATCCTTTATTTGTAAGGTTTGGATGCGTTTGATGTGGCTCTCCTTGGCACAACCTTATAGCGGAATGCCATAAACCCAGACTGGTTTTAGAATCTGGTTATATAATAATATCATGATTTTACTGTGTATTAATAGTCAAGATTTTCATCTCAAGAGCCAGTACAACTGTATATATTTGAGCATTAATTCAGTCCATTTAATTCTAATATTTTCCTTCCATCTTAGTTTCGCATCGAAGGTCATCCCCAGGTACTTGGCAGTATTTTCATAGGGAACTATGATACCATTTATGTTGACTGGTTGATGATTGCCTATTCTTCTGCTAGTAGAGATGACTTAAATAGATTTTTGCTCATTAAGCTTAGTCTTCTAATCTATGGTCCAATTGTTGTAATTCTGGTCGCTAGCTTGTTGGAGTTGACTGGTTGCTGCATCTAGGTCTATTCCTACTGCTAATAAAGCAGTGCCATCTGCGAATGTAGCCACATTACATTTTCTGCTTGTGAGAGATCCCAAGTATACAATAAATAAAGGACGGGCCCCAAGACGCTTCCTTGAGGCACACCTGTTTAAACTTCTTTTAGTTTAGAGTATTCATCCTCCTGATTGATTCTAAATACTCTATCTGATGTATAGGAGGCTAGCAACTCTACATATTGTTTTGGTAACATTCTGTTTACTTTGTAAATTTTTGAGCCAAACTTCATCAAAAGCTTGAGCTACCTCAATGAAGACAGTTGAGCAGATTAGCTTTTCTTCTAGGCCTATTCTATTATGCCATTCGATGGACTTGGTCTATCGTGAAGTGCTTACACCTAAAGCTTAATCTAAATTGATGATTCGGGATTAGATTACTGTTCTCTGTTCTAATCTTAAGTCGTTTTAAGAAAAGATTTTCGAATAAGTTTGAAATAATTGGTAGTCGTGACATGGGCCTGTAAAATCTGGCTTCATTCGGTAGTTTGCCTTCTCTTGGTAGCATAATGACTTCAGCCACTTTCAAGAGCGTAGGGACGTGTTTCAATCTAAACGGTGCGTTTATTAAGTAAGTCAGCATCATAACTATACCTTTCTTTGAAAGTTGTTTAGGTGTGAATGAGCGAGAGAAGTAGGATGTTCTGAAATTTTGTAGCTGGACAGTAAAGGGGCGTATGTGACTTGCTTCTTGTTAGGAACAATCAAAGAAAGAATGGTAGATGCTAGTTCTTCTGAACAAAATACATGAAAATAGAAGAGTGAATAAGAGAGAGAAGGAAGTATAGTTTGACATTTCTACTACTTGTCTAGCCTAAGTGTGTCTTAACTAGATCACCTCAGTTGTTAAATTTGTTTGAATAGTAACAGCGTACTAATTTTTAAAGCAAATAATAAACTCGGTTATTTTTAGTAGTTATAAGTTCGGTATATAAAATTAAAAAATGTGAAACTTTTATTATATAAAGTTTATTCATCGTAAAGCCCGCAATCTAGGTTTCTAGATGGTCGTTTTTGATTTAGATGGAAATAAATGAAAACCTTTAAAAGCGTTCAACTAGAAAATGCTTGACCTGCTTTAAGGGATTTAATAGAACACTTTAACATTAGCCTTCCCAACTTTTAATGCGCGTTTCATTCTCGTAAACAAGAATTAATATATTTAGAGGTAATTTGAATTTATTTGTATTGTTAACGATCATAAGTTGAAGCCGTTGTGAAAATAGCAATTTGCTTCGGTATTTAATTTTTAAAAGGTTTATCTATTTGTTGAGAAAACACACAAGAAAGGGAATCTTAAATTCTGAACTATTTCACAGAATATTAGCAGAACTGAGAGAGAAACTATATTTTTCGACGAAGCTCATTTCCACCTCAGCAGTGGCGGCGCTAAGGGTGGGTAGGGTTGGGCGCGCCCAACTAAAATTCTCAAAATAAAAATTTTAAATAAAAACATACGAACACCGAACATAAAAGTATCCAGGTACTGCCCAATCTGTTTCTTCTTTCTCTGAAACTATTCGACGTAAAAAATTGAAATTTAGCACAGAGATAGAGCGTGGTGGCCCAATTATATACGTGAATTATAAAAAGTTGAATTTTGATTCTGGGGATTATTTTAGGGGGTAAATTGGGAAATGGAAAACATAATTTTTCAAGGGCATCGTGTAGGGCAGGGATGACGAACCTTTTCACATCCACACGTCAAATTTTCTGAAAAAGTATTTTGTGGCCATGACGTGCCAACAAGCAAAGAAATTTAGTGGTTTAAAAATGTTTTTATGGCACTAGTTTTAACCAACTGGCCAGCATCTTTCTGTATTATTATAATATATAGCGTTACAACGTTGCGAGTGAGAGCATAGGCGTCGGTAGGTCAGTGCGAGTTCTACCAGAAGTGTGCTGTTTTGTAAAGTAACAAAATAAAAATTCACTTAATTATTAAATAATTTATTAATATTATTAAATAATTAATCATTAATTTTTATTTTGTTACTTTACAAACCAGCACACTTCTGGTAAGGCTCGCACTGTTGTTATATTATTGTATTAAAAATAGAGTACCTTTATTTTAAAGATTTTTAAATATCCACCTACCGACGCCTATGCTCTCACTAGCAACGTTGTAACTCTATATATAATATTAAATATATACATTTATACACATAAATATACTTTTTAACAATCTCAGAACATCTATGGTTGAAGCGGAATTCGAACCCGCGATGTCTCGGTTGCAAACCCTTTTTGTAAAGTTTGTTTTCAATTTTTCGGGAAAAACGCTTAAAAATAGCTGTCCCCGACCCTTATCACCAAAAGGATCGCTCAGAAAAATCTGAAAAAATCATGAACACTGAGAACTAGTTGTAAATTGAGCCAAAATCAATTGTTATAAACAATTTAATTGTTTATTTCCTTAAAACTGCTGAACCATTGGTTTTAGAGAAAAGTTTTTCAACAAAAAATATTTCTCTCGATGTAAGGAACAGCTTTGGTCCTTACACGTTGTTCGACATTTTTAATTTGGCTCAGTCGAAACGCTCTGTACACGCGATGTGATAAGGCGTTGGTGCCGTCTGTAGAAACAGAAAATCAATTTTTTTTCTTAAAAATTCAGTTCTTACAGAGAACCTTGGAGCTTATGATTTTAGGATTTAATAAATACCAAATTAAACGTTTATTATATAGACTTTCCAAGATACTGTTCGCAAATTAATCACTTAAGGAATATGCTTTTAGTAATAAATATTCAATGTAAAATCCCCCAGATTCATTATGAATGTACATATGTACATCTTATCCCCGCTATATCATTATAATATCATTATATAGCACAACTAGTAAATGTAAGCCGTTCGCCTATGAAAGATTTAGTGTAGCGCCTAAATAATTATCGTTTTATATACCTACCAGTGACAGCTACCAAGTTTTAATTGGATCTTGCCAAAACGAGTTTACTTTACCAGGAAAATGCGGTTTGTAATAAGCTCCCTTGCTGTAGTTTTATTAATGGACCGAAATTAATAGGGAATAATGACGGGTCGAAATACTACTAGAATATTAATGAACAAACATGAATTAATAGGTTTTTAAAACATGGCCTTTCGTGTAGAATATGAAAGGGTATATCGGGTCGATTCTTACGAGTATAAGATGGTTAAATCTGTATACGAGTATAATTAAATCTGTTACGAGTATAAGATGGTTAAATCTGTTAAAAAAGTATAAGACGGTTAAATCTTGAAATAAATTGTGGACAAGAAAAAGTTAGTATTTAATTTTTTTCAAGAGAAACACGTCTTTCTGTTTTAATGCTTCTAATGAAGACTGAATGTGTTGTTACACACTTTAATGCCAAATTTCAGAAATAAGTATCCTTTCTTAAACATAATTTGAATGATTTGAGATGATGATGGGTGGTATATCTTTGATAATAAAAGAGAACAGAAATACTTTTTTATCTTAGACTTCAAGCCTAAGTACTAACGTACCATGGGCGTCTGAAGAGTAGGAAAATGTAGTCTATTGACTACATTGGAGGTTAGAAGGGGAAGGAAACCCACCTGCTGGCAATTTGTTCCATAATATGGAGACCCTAGGTATGAATGAGCGACAGAAATGGGACGTTCTAGGTTTTGTAGCTGGCTAGTAAAGGGATGCATACGTAACACGCTAGGAACAGTCAAAGGGGGAATTATCGCGGCTAGTTCTTCAGAACAAAATACACGGACGTATCGGTAGAAAAGGGACAAATCCCCAATAGCATGGCGATGAGCGAGAGAAGGGAGTTTTCATGTGAGGACAGGGTCATTGATGAGTCGAATGGCTCTCTTTTGGAGAGAATTAAGGATGTTAAGTGTGCTCCCCAGATGTGGGAACAGTACTCTAGGTTAGGTCTCATTTGGGAAACATATATAGAGAGTGTGTAAGTTGGAAGTGGAAAAGTATTTTCTGGATCGAAAGAGAAAACCAAGCTTTTTAGGTGCTGATGTGGCTATTGAAGTAATGTGTTTGTGCCAGCTGATATCGTGTTCGAAAGCGATGCCAACAAGTTCGAACGTTTAATTGTTCTGTAGTCTAGGCCATTCATGTGGATGGGGTAAGTGTTGCGGGATTTTTTGCGTGACAGGGAGCAAGACTGGGTTATAGTATTACTTGATGTTGATAAACTTACCACGAGATATATTTAATGGCCCTTAATAAATAATAGTTACATCATATATTAGGTTATGTTAATTATAAAAGTGTGAACAATTAAAGTCCTATCTTCCTTCTTACAAAATTTATTCACTAGAGCCTACGCGTTTCGGCCTGAGTAGGCCATCATCAGGGCGCTAGGTCTTAGTACACAACTGACATAGGTAAGGCGCCTTTCGGTCAACAGATATCTTAAAATGTCCACGCAGTCACGTACCTATGTCAGTTGTGTGCTAAGACCTCTAAGACCGAAAACCCTGATGATGGCCTACTCAAGTCGAAACGCGTAGGCTCTAGTGAATTCATTTTATAAGAAGGACGATAGAAGCTTAATTGTTCGCCCTTTTATAATTAACCATGCCCCTTCTGGATGGCACTTACGACTTTGTTACTATTTTATGTGCCTAAACTGTTGCTTAATGACAACCTGTCTACAAAAAACTTTCTTACGGTACACAGAAAACACTCTATCGTATACTGAATTAGATAACAATTCACTTAATGACACACCCTATTCCGTATTGCACAATACAAATTCGGTTTATTCCAATGATTAGTTTATCATTGTTAACCAATAGGTTATAAGATTGCTTGAAATATACGGTTTCATTGATTTTTAATAGGTGGTTTAAATAATATAACAATTATTTGATGCAGTAATATCCTACTCTAAATTCAATACAAAATATATCATTGGTTTCAGTAAACGTTTATTTGTAAGAATATACATGTTATTTAATCGAAATACTTATTATTATTGCAAAGCTTTTTAGATTTGTTTTACTTACATACACCGAAATGAATTGCTCCTGTCCCTAGAATTGCAAAAGATCTATTATTTTGGAGTACCTTTAACGCAATAAACAAACAGACTGCAAGCTTAAACGACTATTCAAAGAACGAATACCAACAGCACAATTTTAACCTCTTTAAAGGGTGTCCGCGCAATAGAACCCATTGAATTATAAAATTTTTTATTATTTCTCTCATACCTTATATGTTTTATTGGAGTGTTTATTTTAATTACCATGATATACTAAGGATTATTGACTTAATTTTTAGATTTTCTATTTAAACTATAGTTCTAGTTTGTTTAATAAAATATATTGCAATTTGAATCACACCGCCTAAAAATAGCTATTTTTCGCCCAATTTTATTTAAGCATTCTCATCAAGTAGTTTAATTTTTTGGCTCTAACAATTCTACACTCCAAGGAATAATATAAATTTATTGGTTTTCAATTTTGGTCATTAAAAAAATGGTAATATCACGGTAGTAATATAGTTTTCAAATAAGTAGGAAAACTTCTGAGCTCCAATAATAATTCAATATTTAAAGAATTTTTTTTTGGATTGTTTTAATAATGGTTTGTGGAGACAATAATAATAATGTGACAGTGGTCAAAAATATTACTATTATTGAAAATATCTTTTTTCCGTGTAAGAGTTGGGAAAAAAGTGAAAAGTTTTTGTCAAACGCAAAGTCAAAAACGGCCCTGAAATTACCTAATTTACTGATGTATAAGGCAGGAACAAAGATACCACAAACCACAGACGTGTGTTCATTTATCTTTTATACTGGCTAGTACGGGCATCGAGCATTAAACTCCAGAAAAGGGTGGTCATATATCTTCTTGAGGGACAGTAATTAGCAGCACTCTGCCAATGTCTCACAAATTTGGAAGTTAAGCCCACTAATAATAGTTAATGCTTCAATAAATTTAATGAAAATCGGTTATTAGCTCGGCATTAATCAATCTAAATTATACCTGTCGATATTTCCCTAACGTTGCAGATGCCATTAAAGGCAAAAGTTACTTCCATAACGAGAGAAAATGGTATAAAGTTTCACAAACTTTGCCTATATAATGAGAGCTTCATTTTATTACTTCTTAACACTGCTATCAGTAAAAAAAAGTAAACTTTGTCATACTTTTTAGTTTTACAGTAGGTTTGTTAGTTCGAACACGATCTCAGCTGGCACCAACACATTACTTCAATAGCCACATCTGCAGCTAATGCAGCTGCAACACTTGCAGTGCAGTGTTGCATTACACACGCAGACTACTTGTCTGCATATTGTTTTTAAAATTGTCTTCGTTGTTTTAAACTGTTCGTCCACAGTGTTGGTGTTTATATGTCCTTTTTAAATCTTGACTAGGAGGATGCATTCCCTAAAATATTTTCTTTCACAGGACTTTATTCTGAAGAAGGTCACAAGAATGACCGAAACGTAAATAAAAACAAAAACAAAATATAAAAAAATAGTAATTATTCCGGATCTATAAAACCCAAGAAAAAATTTCTATATATACAGGGTGTTTCCTAACCTCTCTGACAAAAGAAAGGAGGAGAATCCTCTCATAATTTTAAGACGAAAATGTGTTATAAATTTTTTTAGAATGTCGCTTTGTTTTCGAAATACAGGGTGTTAAAAAAATAAAATTTTATGCGTTTTTTTTAAATTATTAATTAATGGCAAGCGATATTCCAGTGATATTTAGTACACATAATAAGGGGTTTAAATACTTTACTTTGTGTCCATTTTAAACTTTTCCAATAGTTCAGTGGCGGAGATCCGGGTAACGAGTACCATAATTTCGCAAAAATAAATAATACGGGCCTGTTTAGCATTGAATATTTTAATCTTACCTAATGTTAAAAATAATTTTAAGCAAATTACGTCTCTTGCGTTTTTCTCCTATCTCTTAGGGTTTTAGAGTAAAATGTAATTTATTTGCTATGTTACACGAAGTACCTAGTAGTTGATACAGTATCAATAAAAATCATTTAAATAAAATTATTTAAAAATCTTACAGAATGAACTCACATGAACAAAAGTCAAATAAACTGCTGAAAATGTCCTCCATGAGCCAGTAAACACCCGCGTGCCCTGGATATCACTGGACTATTGCTTGCCAAAAAAACGCATAAAATTTTATTTTTTTAACACCCTGTATTTCGAAAACAAAGCGACATTCTAAAAAATTTTATAACACATTTTCGTCTTAAAATTATGTGAGGATTCTCCTCCGTTCTTTTGTCAGAGAGGTTAGGAAATACCCTGTATATATATATATATATATATATATATATATATATATATATATATATATATATATATATATATATATATATATATATATATATATATATATATATATACCGGGTGTCCCTGGGAAGTGGCTCGCCTCTATAACTTTTTTGATTTTGTTGATACAAATTTGCAATTTTAAGGATATTTATAAGGCATTAAAGTACATTTTTTCACAAGTGATTCAACTTTTTTCAAACTTTCGGTTTTCCGGGAAATGACATCAACTTTTGAATTTTAAATGGGACACCCTTTTTATTTTTTATATTTTTGACTCTGGGTTACATTTTGAATATAACTATTTGCCACTTGTCACTTTTTGTTATGTCAAAAATTTTTTTATTTCAAAATTAACTTTTTAGTCTAGAGTGCCACGGCAGCCACGGATATGTTTAAGTCGTTAATATTGGTATTAGCAACAGAGGAAAATGTTTTTAATGGAAACCGAAATAATAACAACAATAGTAAAATACTAGCTTTAAGAAATAATGACGTGTTGGGTGACGGCGTTCAGGATACCTTTCGGTGTAAATTCGAGCTGCATCAGTTTTCCTTTGTCCACACTCGCCAAAAACTAAAAGCATGTAAATTTTTTCACTTCTTGAATAATTTTCCATCTTGTAGATTAGAAATTCCAAAAGTATTAAACAATACTGACAACAAAAATCCACATTCAATAGACTTTTGGTTTCAAAGCCACCTTAGTTCGGTTGTTTCACATTACTATTATTGTCCTCTCAGTCATGACCTACTGTCTTGACTAAACGCCATAAAAAATCCATTTATGGAACAATGCATTGGTTCAACGTAGGGGTAACGTTTTTTTAGTTTTTTAGGAGTAGTTGAGTTAAAACCTTATAATGTGGGATATCAAATTATTCGTAATAAAATGCTCTTTTATTCTAACTGCACGAGCCACCCTGTTCCCATTTGAAAAAAACGGGTAAAATAAGTTTGAAAATTAAATTACTCATAATTTGAAAATTATGAATAAAAATAGGAAAACGTAATTTTTCCCTTGTTTTTAAAATTAAAATAAACGACTTTAACATTCTCATAGCACTCTAGACTAAAAAAAAAATTTCGGAAAAAATTTTTTTTTACTTGACAAAAAGTGACCAATGGCCCATAGTTGTATTCAGAATGTTACTCTGAGTCAAACAAAACATAAAAATACCGGGTGTCCCATTTAAAAATTAAAAGTTGATCTCGTTTCCGGTTAAACCGGAAGCTGGAAAAGGTCAAGTCATCTGTTAAAAAATGCAATTTTATATCTTACAAACACAGTCCAAATTGTATCTTTTTATCTTAAAAAACAAAAAAGTTATAGGGGCGAGCCAACCCCTTGGGACACCCGATATATATATATATATATATATATATATATATATATATATATATATATATATATATATATATATATATATATATATATATATATATATATATATATATATATATATATATATAAATAGTTTTTAATTTTGTTTTCTTGGGGATTTAGTCCGTTGTGAGGCAAATAAAATGTGGTGTTTTTGGTTACATTTTATATTACTAACGTTTCGGTAATATATATACCTTCATCAGAGTGCAGTAGCTGAAAACATTTTTTTATTTTAACAGTTTTTAGGTAATATTTTAGGAAATAGTTACTAAGTTTATATATAAGTATAAAGGTGTTACCTTTTATTAAAAATCCAAGGATTGGCACATTGTACTGCGAGGCACTTTATAAAAAATTGCACTTTCTGTTACTTTGAAGTTTTTAAACAGATAAGTCGGTATATACATATTTAGTCGAGCTGTATATACCGACTTATCTGTTTAAAAACTTCAAAGTAACAGAAAGTGCAATTTTTTATAAAGTGCCTCGCAGTACAATGTGCCAATCCTTGGATTTTTAATAAAAGGTAACACCTTTATACTTATATATAAACTTAGTAACTATTTCCTAAAATATTACCTAAAAACTGTTAAAATAAAAAAATGTTTTCAGCTACTGCACTCTGATGAAGGTATATCTATTACCGAAACGTTAGTAATATAAAGTGTAACCAAAAACACCACATTTTATTTGCCTCACAACGGACTAAATCCCCAAGAAAACAAAATTAAAAACAATATATATATCAACAGTCCAAGAACCTGCCAAAAATACATATATACATATATATATATATATATATATATATATATATATATATATATATATATATATATATATATATATATATATATATATATATACATATATATATATATATATATATATATATATATATATATATATATATATATATATATATATATATATATATATATATAAATTATTAAATAAAAAAATTGCTGGATATGCTCACTGAAAGCGAAAATGTTCGCAGCTATCTCAATAGCTTTTGAAAATTTAGCTTCTCGTATTAAACCCAAAAAGCTATTTGATTAAATGATTATATAACATTAGCAACTCTTCCAAATTTGGTTTCAAATCCTTGTCACGGGTATATACTAGCAAATTTTATCTCGTTATGCTAATAAATCAGGAGGCAGTAGAAAAAAAGAAATCTCGTGCCCTTCGTGTCCTGATTCCACCCAACTTTTTAAATATGCAATTACATTGCTGACTTCACAATAAATTAGCAAGTATGCCACCAACTCCATATTTCCCTCGATACCGCCTACACATTTAGTAAGCAAAAAGAAAAAGGAAAATGTTCAGAAAATTTAAATTCCGACCAAGATTGATAAAAGCGTGGACGTATTTTTATTTCCTTGAGCTATGAAAAAATAAATTGTTATGCAAATTTTTGTTTTATTACTGAAAAAAATTTCTTTACTGATTTTTAAAATATCCAGAAGTAAACTGAAATGTTTTACACATTACAAGTAAGATTGTATTTACATATGCAGGTACAGAATAACAATTTATTTTTACACGGGAGAAAAAGAAATTTTAAGCAGTCAAAGAGGTCAACACTAACAGCAGTACATAAAGACGTAGTTGAAAAATCATCCTGATACCTACTTAGTGTATCGTATTTAAATGAATATATTTTTAAAACAAAACAGGGGCATTTTATTCAAACAAAATTTAAATATCTTTTCAAGAGAACAGCTCAGAGAAATATTAAATTTATATGCAAATTTGAGTCGAGACGAAGTAAACAGAGCTTGCATTATGCGCCGGTAATGTGGGTCAGAGCACTTGATGAAATTCTGTAAACATAAAAGTCAGTATCTGCATAGAACTGCCAAGTTTTCAAGAGCGTTGGCGTTGTGAGTTTTTAAATCTTTATCGAATACAGTTTATTACTTATGCAAAATAAAGGAATTTAAAACTGAGTTATCATAAATAATGTACCGTTCTAGCCCTTTGCATATTAGGGGATGTTTACACAGGCTCAGTTTAAAGCGAAGTAGCCTTAAAATATTCATCATTGCCTGAGACTCCCTTGATAGCCGTGGGGATAACATATGATCCTGTTAGTCCAAGAGCCCTCCTGTATATCTACTAGTAAGTCTAAGTATATTTTTCTATCGGAAAAGGCGACACTGTGCCGTTACTTTTATTCTACCCTAGATTTGATGAGAAAATAAATAGAAGGATTACCTGGGTGGTTTTAGCTGGTAGAAAAGTTTCAACTAAAATTTCCGGAAACTACTCCTTCAAAAACCTATCGTATAGGTGAAAAATGTCTGGAACAGTTGTGACGTGGTGTCATAAAAATTCTCTACGTGCCTTTCAGTAACTTCGTCTTAGTTTAGTTAGAGGATATATAAACGACTATGTTTTTATTTTATTGGCTTCTGACAAACGACTAGAATTTTAATTACTTGGTTGTCCTTGTGATTCATGGTAATTTTTCGTTATTAAAGTACCTAATAGGATAAGAGCTGAAGGTTTATATAAACCCTTGATGTATATAAATGGTTTATTTTTGCACGGGAAAAACATTAATTTTAAGTAGTAATAATTTTACGTAAGCAAAGTTAGCAACAGTTTTGTTCTGATAGCGCTCTTTTTATTAACTGAATTTTCATTACCTACATAACGTAAGATAAAAAAAAAAACGTCCTCAAAGTATGCCGTATAATCAGTCAAGCATGCCTTGAATACTTCTTGACAAGTCACATTGGTAAAAGGTATAGGCGAATGAAAAATAAAACTGCCAAGTTCTGGAGTTTTTATTTTTGAGAGAATTACATTATTGTTATTGTTATTGCATAATACAGAATTAAACAAAAACATATACAACAAAGAACCTAAAAATTTTAAATTTAAACTAAATGAGAGATGTGTCCACGTCCTACTTGCACACATGTTCTCATTCTTCTATTTACAGCATCAAAAACACTGGTGAGCACTTGGGGGAAGTTGTTAATTCCTGAAATTTATTTGTAATTCTAGCATGTAGGTCTTCTAAATATTCACAAGGGGTTTTAAAAACCAAGATTTTAATGTGTGGCCATAAGAAAAAGTCGCACGGCGTGAGATCGCAGGACCGAGGTGGCCACCTAACTGGCATATTACGACTAATGATTCGGTCTTCGAAAAATTCTTCGAAAAAATTTAAATTATCAAGAGTTACGTGCATTGGTGCGCCGTTCTGCTTGGGTAATAGCCTTGGCGCATCTTTTCATCGTCTAATGCATTTACAAAATTTTCTAAAATTTCATTACCGTATCGCGCCGAATTGAGAGTCCCTTCAAAGAAATCAGTCCAGTTAACCCTATTTCCGATATGACCGCCCATACGCCAACTTTTTGTGAATGCAAAGGCTTCTCTATAAAGAAATGTGGATTTTCAGAACTCCACATTCTCATTTGTTGAGAATTGACATAACCAGAGAGGTAAAACCATGCCTAGTCAGTAAAAAAGGTTTTTTCATATGCGTTTTTATTATTATGCAAATTACCCATAAACCACTCTGAAAATTGCATTCAGTGCGGCTTGTCGTTTGGTAACAATTCTTGGACTGAGCTTAGCCGATAAGCGTGCATATTATGCAAGCAACCTTTCAGGATTGTGTCGCAGGTTCCGTAGGATCCACTTACTCAGTGGCTTAAACGCCGAATAGGGGTTTGTGGGTGTTCATTAACAATTTGCCTCCATTCTTCTACTTTTTGTGCAGTGCGAACTTTGGGTCTCCCACTGCCTTCATTTTTATTCACAATGCCTGTTTCTCTAAACAAGTCGCAGATCTAGTCAAAACTTGGCGAAACTGGTCGAAATCCATGACTATGTGTGGAAATTCTGTTTGAAAATCCTGAATGGTGTCCAGTGTTGAATAAACCCACTAGCCATCAAATCCTGCATCAACCCTTCTATCATTTCCAAAGTAACGTTTGATCATAAGAGCTTTTTGTTCAGCCATGATCACCATATTTAATTTTCTTAAAAATAAAAACTTCAGAACTTGACAGTTCTATTTTTCATTGTTTTTTATCTTATGTCATTGTTTTTTAAACTTTGTTTCTTGATTTTTGACTACAACATAGTTAATAGAAGAAAACCAAATAAAATTGAAACCAGGGGTTAAAACTAATTATATTAAAACGTTTACATGTGATAAACTTGAATTACCTTGGGAACCAATAATTTGAATCTATAATTGATGTTTACCATGCTATAATAAATAAATTCAACTAGTAATGCATTATGGAATTGCAGAAATTCTTAATTACGCTAGTTCAAAAAGGGTAAGGTCACCATCAAACAAGGTTTGTATGTAGTATCCTTATCTATTAATACCATTTTTATGGATTTTTTATTGTCCAGTCGGTATTCTTAGGAAATATTAAATTCCTTTTTAACTTTAGAGCTACACTACATGCAAAAAAATAAACTCTTAAGTCAAAGAAAATTACTTTAAAATAAGTACATATTGATATAATCCAAATAAATCTTTCTCTAGAGTGGAAAACACATGTCTTTGATCATATGCATGTATTCTCCTAATAAGAGAATGGTGTATTTAAAATAACACCCTTTTAATTCTTGATTTCAATTCACCTTGCATCTTCATATGAGTATTGGGCTTCGATATAAAGAGAGGCAGCTATCTTTAGAGGGAAATGGTCTTGACAATTTTTTATGACAATCTCAGGCATTTTCAAATTCCTTACAAGCTCCTCTAGATCCATAAGAACACACACTGGCTTAGTGTCTGCACTAATAACAAGCTAATGGCTGTGGCTACTTGTTTTGTTTTATAAAGGTGACATGACAACGCAACGGCAGACAAATAATAATAATAGCAAAAGGACCAACTACGTCTCGCCAGTAAACTTAAACACACCTAGAATTCTTAATAATAAGGCACGATTTTTTTAATTCTCGACAATTTTTAACTACTGGAATTTCCTTTAAGCACTTCTACAAAAAGTTACTCAAAAAAACATTACGACTCTTATACAGAATTCGGCCTTTAGAACAAAATCTTCTGAAATTACAAGATCTTGTTGTAATTACTTTACGTCTGAAGAGAAGGGAAATATAATCTGCTGACAAGGGAATTAAAGGACTGGGGGGTTGGGAGGGGAAGGGAAAACATCTACAGGCAATTGGTTTGATAATCTGAAGACCCTAGTTATGAATGAGCGAGAGAAGTGGGATGTTCTAGGCTTTTGTAGCTGGACAGTAAAGGGATGCCTATGTAACGCGCTTCTTGTTGTTCTGTTAGGAACAGTCAAGGGAAGAAATATAGCGGCTAGTTCTTCAGAGCACAATCCGTAGAACTATCGGTAGAAAAAGGATAAATTCCCAGCAGCGCGGCGATGAGCGAGAGAAGGGAGTTTTCTTGTGAGGACTGGGATTGATACGTTGAATGGCTCTCTTTGGATAGAATCAAGGATGCTAAGTGTCAAAGGTGATGCCGCTCCTAAGATGTGGGCCCTATACTCTAGGTTAGGTCTTATTTGGGAAACATAGTGTGTAAGTTGGATGAGGAGAAGTATTTTTTGGCTCGAAAGAGACAACCAAGCTTTTTAGCTGCTGATGTGGCTATTGAAGTAATGTGTTTGTGCCAGCTGAGATCATGGTCGAAAGCGATGCCAACAATATCGAACGTTTCATTGTTCTGTACGGTTTGGCCATTCATATGCATGGGCATATATTGCCGGTTTTTTTGCCATTAATTACAAGAGCTTTATTTATTCATTATATTTATGCTTAATTTAATTACACTTTTTTAATTTAAACAACATTTTTGATAAATTTGAGGCAGTGAGGTTATACTCTTATTTGGAGTTGGATACTTCAAATGTCATGCAAATTTTTCAAAGAATTGAGATGGGAAGGAATGGGGTCTAATTTAAGCTCCTTTTTTTTGTATGCAAGAGAAACGAAAGTACTGTACTGGTAAATTTGGACAAAAGCAGCAACACTCGCAACCTTTTTGTAAATTTCGAGAAAAAGTTATTACTGAATTTTCTACTACATTCTCTTACGATTTTAAAAAGGTCCAATTAGCTTTGGTTTCGCCATGCTTATATTTAGAAACATTTATGAGAGTATAAAAGACTAAAACTTTTATTTTGTAAGGTTATCAAATTTCCCAAGCGCGAGCTTTTACAAAAGCCCTGAATTTTCTGGGGTTTATAAACTTTGCTGACGTCAAACATGAAAGTGTGAACATTCGCTGTAAAATATTTTATTACAATTTCTATGTCTCAATTTGCTTTCAGATTTTATCAAAAGTTGTTATTTTCCACCTGGCCAACCGGCTTTTGCGTTAATGTTTATTTTAAATAGCCCGCTTTAATGTCGCACGCGGGAAAGGAGTGTGCTATAAAACTTTAATTAGCCCTTAATTAATTTCGAACAAAAAGTTCCAAATACATTTTGAAAAGGGTCGGCTTCTACAGGAATATTGGGTGAATTTTTAGATTATTATTTAATATTCATGAGGTATCGTAATGTACTGTGTGTGGAACCCTAATTGTAGATGGCTGTCGAAAATAATAAAAATACAGCTTTAGTCAAGCAAAATATATGTTTCGTACACTTTATTAGGCTGCAGCTAGGGATTGCAATCCCGCAAAGTGGGATCCCGCAATCCCGCGGGACCCCCGCATCATTTGACGGCCCGGGGGCACCAGCTATGCGGATCCGCATAGCCATGAAAAAGCCGTAAACTCTTAAAAATTAACGCGAAAACGTGTATCTGCCAAATATCCGTGCTATCATAATATGAAAATTAATGAGACTGCTTAGGTATTATAAGTATCTTACTTACGTTACAATCAAACTAATGTTTTTTACTATAAAAACCAGTAAGACTTATTATCTCAGCTAGAAAACTAATAAATATTTAAAGTTAATTTGCCCAAAGTTACTTGTTAATTTAATTGATAAGAAATTTGACCGATTTATAGTCATAGTAGTATAGTTAAGAGAGGCTAGACTTTAAATTACATAATTTTGCTGATTGACATACTGTTAATTTTTGACATGTATAATAAAAAATTAAAGTTGGTTTAATAATTAATTAAATAAACGTTAATTTATCGAATTTTATGAAATTAAAAAAACCTTTGCGGGAACCCGCGTATAAATATTTGAAGTTCATTTGCCAGGTTACATGTTACTTCAATTGATAAAAAATTTGACTGATTTATAGTCATAGTAGTATAGTGAAGAGAGGCTAGATTTTAAATTACATAATTTTGTTGACTGGCATACTGTTAATTTTTGATTTTTATAATTAAAAATTAAAGTTTGTTAATAATTAATTAAATAAACGTTAATTTACCGAATTTTATAAAATTAAGAAACATATGCGGGATCCCGCGTATAAACATTGGAAGTTCATTTGTCCAAAGTTACTTGTTACTTTAATTGATAAGAAATTTGACTGATTTATAGTCATAGTAGTATAGTTAAGAGAGGCTAGACTTTAAATTACATAATTTTGTTGACTGACATACTGTTAATTCTTGATATTTATAATAAAAAATTAAAATTGGTTTAATAATTAATTAAATAAACGTTAATTTATCGAATTTTACAAAATTAATGGAGATATGGAGACAGTACTTTGAAGAATTGACAGAGTTAAGCGCAGACAGAGACGAACAACAGGAGGAAATAACAGTGATACAGGAAACAGTTTTCATAAGGGAGGAAGAGGTGGTCGAGGCCATAGGTAGGATAAAGCTGGATAAAGCAGCAGGAAGAGAAAACATAACACCAAAAATGATTAAATATATGGAAAAGGAAGGAACAAGACAATTGGATAAATTAATGAATTTGATTATGGAAAGTGGGAGAGTGCCAAGGAATGGAATCCGGGAATTGTACTTCCAATATATAAGAAAGAAGGTAAACGGGAGTGTTGCAATTCTAGTATTCCAGGAAAAGTTATGGCTTGAATAATTGAGAGGATAAGAAGTAGAACTGAACCAACCATGTAGGAATTTTAATGTGGATTCAGGGGATGGCGGAGTACACAGGACCCAGTATTAATAGTAAAATAAGTCAGCGAAAATTTAAGAAACAAAAATAAAGACATTCATATGTGTTTTATAGACCTTGAAAAGGCTTTTGATCGAATACAAAGAACGGATATAAGGGGAGTATTACAAAAGAGAAAAGTGGACAAGAATTTAATAACAATAGTAAAGGCTATGTATAAAGGAGAATACCAACATAGTAAGAACAAACAACGAGGACTCAAGAGAACTTAAAACAAAAATGGGAGTAAAGCAAGCATGCGTGCTGAGCCCACCACTGTTCTCGCTGGTACTGGATAAGGCAATGACGGAATAACAGAAGGGACAAAAAAAAAGGGGGATGAAATCGAAAGACATAAAAAACTCACACAGGACAGGAAAGGATGGAGAGAGAAATGTAGAACTGAACTCTACCCAACCGCCTTGGTATAAAGGCATAGGATTAAGTAAAGTAAGTACTTATTGAAAAATAGCAGCAACTTTAAATCCCAAATTACCTATTGATTGGGACACTCTTCATTAGATCACCGTGAAGGTATTTTGTATCTCAATTTATGATTTGTCATTTTTTCTAGACAGAAAGCTATTTTATTTCTATTCGAAACCCCCTAATATACATAAAACAAATTTATGATACAAAAAGCTTTCTTTTGACCCTTTTTCACGCCATCTTTTTTATGTTATGTAAACTCTTATTTTACGGTTAAATTCAAATATGCCAGAATAATTTGAATATTTTGAATTTATGTTGGTGTTCCCGAAACGGAACATCCCCTTTAAATTTCCGCAAGGCATGCCTTACAAAGGAAACAAAGAAAATAAGGATGCTTTATGCTCGTACGGTCTAATTTAATATAAATAAAATGTTTTTTTAAGTGAACTGGGTGCCAGAGCCATTTTAGTATTTCCTCCTTATAGTGGATTCGTATATTAGGTTTGGAGCGCTTTAAGGGCCCTTTGGCGCTTATCTATATCCGAAAATACGTTTGATGTAATCTCTAAGAATTCTCAGTCCACCAAGAAACGCGACTGGTTCGTGTTACATATGAGAAATAAAAAAATAAGCCTTGCTTTACACGATACCTCCAAAAATACCGAATTAAAGTAAACTACACGGTATCTTTTTGCTATTTAAGGCTAAAAAAAATGGTATTGTTAACGTAAAGGTAACAAACACTTCAGAGCCGTATTACCTAAATTAACTTACATTTTATAGCAGTTAAAATTTATAAATTTAATAAGTAGTAAATGTAAATCATATCAAAATGTATTGTGGAGCAAATAAAAATATCTTTAAAGTAGGGTTTAACTTTTTACGCGTCGTGAGTAATAAAATACCTTATATATTTATTTTACGCCGCATAGAGCATTCTATTGTTATCTAAGCATTTAATGCTCCTTAGTTCAAGGGTATATTCCCATGACGGTCCGGCTTCTCTTCACTTCTGCATACTAAAGAAGCATCCCAGAGAGAAAACAAAGGAAATTTGACGCTACGCTTTACATATTACAACATAATATTCATGAAATATAAAATTGGCTGCAACTTGGTTTCGGATTTTTTAAATAAACTTTGTTGCTTTTGTTATATAATTCTTTAGATTGTCTTGTGCTCATCATGTAAAATTAAAAAGAAAAAGCGTTCTCCCAAAATTAGGAAATGGTTTAAACAATCGTCTACGTTTTAATTACAAACCCAAACAAATCCCCTTTACTGTTTACTTCCGGTTAAATAAATCAGAATTACTCATTTATGTTATCATACAGCAGGATAGAGCCACTGCCTAACCCTAAAAGGGACCAACGATAACGTACAATAACATAAAATAAATAACTTATTGTTTAAACAACTCAGGAAAGAAAATTCGAGAGAGACCTATTTTGTGTCA
The DNA here is from genome assembly GCA_963971165.1 of Philopedon plagiatum. Classification (NCBI taxonomy): domain Eukaryota; kingdom Metazoa; phylum Arthropoda; class Insecta; order Coleoptera; family Curculionidae; genus Philopedon; species Philopedon plagiatum. The sequence goes on along the minus strand of OZ020198.1, from coordinate 14,337,449 downwards.
GTTTTAATTGAAAGATACGTCAATGTGGGTTATAATAATAAACATACTCACAGTACTTTTACTTTTGTAAGGTTAAGTGTTGCTACCGACCATTTGTGTAATTACAAACCTTCACAGCCGCAAGCTGTTCCGAGCTTTTACTAAAATTAACAGTGATCTTGCTTTAACATTTTGTGGAATATATAATAATATAGAGACTACTATTTATGATTTATCTTATGGGGCTTTACGTATATAAATTTGAAAATAGTGAGAGGTAATAAATATAAACACCTTCTTTGCACAAGCAATCTGTAAATACCCGATACACGAGTGTTAGTATAAAACTTTTATACACACTAGAGCTTATCCGCGGTAAAAGGTAACATAAAGCTTTGTTGCAGAATTGCTTGGCATTAGATACAGGTGTTTCCCTTGTTATATGATACGCAGCATCCTGAAGGTAAACATCAGCAAAATTCACACGCAAGAAATACCTCGACTTTGTATACTGATATAGGGCTTAAGGTGTTGAATGATTAAATACTTTCTTTACTCATGCTACCATTTAAAAGTAACAGGGTAGAATGAATATTACACTAGTTTACAAGAAAAATGTACCTCGTGAAAAAAGTGTTTTTTAACCTAATTCGAGGTCGCTGAAAACGAAAATGACAATCATTTATTTTTCCAAAGAAGCGTTTGCGAAATATTCGCAAAAACGTTTTTTTCTGCTCTTTTTCCAGTTATGGTCCAACATCTCGAGAACGGTAGACGTAATAGACCTAATATGTACACACATTTCGAGGTACGTTTCTTTTTTCACATAAATATTAATTTTGAGTCAATTGGAAGAGTATTTTTTAAGTTACAACTACTGAAAGTCGGATAAAACTGCATTTTTTGAGCTTTTTTGAAAATTGTACATTTGTGTTCGTGTTATTTAGTTATTAAGTTTTTTTTTCATGTTTTTTGAATTGCATATGAAAGATTATTTCGTCACGAAAATATATTGCCCAACTTTGCTCAAATTGGTTGTAAAATGAGGAAGATATTACTGATTAAGTGAAGACAGACGATTTCAGCTTTTGCCATGAACGCCCAGAAATCCGGAGAAATTAGTTTCAAATGAGTACGTTAGGCATTACTACCTTAATTGCATGAGCAAAGTTCACCTAATTTCTTCGGACTTCTGGGCGTTCATGGCAAAAGCTGAAATCGTCTGCCTTCACTTAATCAGTAATATTTTCCACATTTTACAACCTATTTGAACAAACTTGGGCAATATATTTTCGTGACGAATTAATCTTTCATATGCAGTTCAAAAAACATGAAAAAAAATTTCCTAATAACTAAATAAAACAAACAAAAATATACAATTTTCAGAAAAGCTCAAAAAATGCAGTTTTTTTCAACTTTCAGTAGCTGCAACTCAAAAAATACTCTTCCAATTGACTCAAAATTAATATTTATGTGAAAAAAGAAGAGTACCTCGAAATGTGTGTACATTTTAGGTCGATTACGTCTACCATTCTCGAGATGTTGGACCATAACTGGAAAAAGAGCCGAAAAACACGTTTTTTGCCGAATATTTCGGAAATGCTTCTTTGGAAAAATAAATGATTGTCATTTTCGTTTTCAGTGACCTCGAATTAGGTTAAAAAACACTTTTTTCACGAGGTACCTCGAATGAAGGTACAATTTGTAAACTAATGTTATTAACAATTAATGTATATTAAAACTTTATCTCTACTTATTTATTTATTACTTATACGAGAAGCTTTACGTCTTAGGTACTAAATTACTTACTCTAGAATATTTGATAAGACGTTGGAGCAGAAAATCTGGTTGTAAAGAAACTGAATTATTTATAGGAACACTTGTTAAAAATGTATTCCTAGATAAAGGCTTTTGAAAGGCGTATATCTATTTGCCCAACTGTATTAGAACACGATTATCTTTTTAATTATATATTTAATATTGTTCTACGCTTTTTGTTAACATAGTATGTTAAGACACATACTGAGTATGTGTAAAATAATTCCACATTCGCTATATAGCTTAGAAGAAGAGATGTTGAGTACGTATATGTTTAATTGTCATCAATTAATCATATTAAGCGAAATAATTAACTGAATAGAAAATTAATAAATGTATCTCATAAATTATACTTCTGAATTTATAATAAACATTTTTATACGTTTCTGCACGAATGGAATAAATATGTTGGTAAAAACAAAGCAGTGAAACGCATATTGTTGGCATAAAATTAATTGCGATGTAGAATAACAGTTGCGTTTTGTCATTTGGTGAAATTTATTAGGTAAAAACAGAGCATGCCAGCAGGTAGTTTAACTGTTTATATATTTTTATTTTCTTTATTCTCATTTTCGAAATGTAACGCTCTTGTTACAATCTATTTTATCCATTCGTCAAAAAAGAAGTCGGTGACGAGTTTTAGATCATAAATTAAGATCAGAAAATACGTCCTCAAAGTACCTATGCCGTGGAATTAATTGCGCATGTCTTGAATTATTACTCTTAAAAGGTAAGATAGGTAAAAGGTATAGGTGAATGAAAAATAAAACTGTCAAGTTCTCATGTTTTTATTTTTAAGAAAATTACATTATTGTCATTGTCACTGCATAATACAGAATTGACAAAAAATCATATATAACCAAGAACCTAAAAATTATAAATTAAAACTAAATGAGAGACGTGTCCACTGTCCACCTTCTACTTCCAAACATGTTCTCATTCTTCTTTTTACAGCACTAAAAACATTGGTGAGGACTTGGCGGAGTTGTTAATCTACTAAAATTTATTTGTAATTCTACCCCGTATGTCTTCTAAATTTTCACAAGGGGTTTTGAAAACCGAGTTTTTAATGTGTGGCCATAAAAAAAGTCGCACGGCGTGAGATCGCAGGACCGTGGTGGCCACCTAACTGGCATATTACGACTAATGATTCGATCTTCGAAAAATTCTTCCAAAAAATTTAAATTATCAAGAGTGACGTGCCTTGGGGCCTCTGAGCAAATCCGAGCGTAGGGAGCCTCCCAAGTAAGGAGATAAAGGACCCCTCAATCACTTGCTGCCCCGAGGCCCCAAAGCCTTTAGCTACGGCCCTGCCTTGTCGCTTCGTTTCATCGTCTAATATGTTTACAAAATTTTCTAAAATTTCATTACGGTATGGCGCCGCATTGAGAGTCCCTTCAAAATAATTGGTCCAATTGACCTTCTTTTCGATATAGCCGCCCACACGCTAATTTTCTGTGAATGCAGAGGCTTCTCTATAAAGAAATGTGGATTGTCAGAACTCGACATTCTTGTTTGTTGAGAATTTACATAACCAGAAAGGTAAAACCATGCCTCGTCGGTAAAAAAGGTTTTTCAAATACATTTTCATTATTATACAAATTACCCATAAACCACTCTGAAAATTGCATTTGCTGCGGCTTGTCGTTTGGTAACAATTCTTGGACTGAGCTTAGATGATAAGGGTGAATATGCAAGTCACATTTCAGGATTGTATTGCAGGTTCCGTAGGATACATTTACTTGCTCGCTTAAATGTCGAACAGGGGTTTGTGGGTGTTTATTTACAATTTGCCTCAATTTTTCTACTTTTTGTGCAGTGCGAACTTTGGCTCTCCCACTGCGCTCCTTTCTATTCACACTTCCTATTTCTCTAAAGAAATCCACAGATCTAGTCAAAACCTGGCGAAACTGGTCGAAATCCATGACAATGTGTGGAAATTCTGTTTGAAAATCCTGAATGGCGTCCCGTGTTGCATAAACCCACTGGCCATCAACCCTTCTGCCATTTCTAAAGTAACTTTCGATCATAACAGCTTTTTGTTCTGCCGTGATTACCATATTTAATTTTTTTTTAAATAAAAACTTCAGAACTGGACAGTTCTATTTTTCATTCTCCTATGCCTTTTACCTATGTTACCTTTTAAGAGTAATAATTCAAAACATGTGTGATTGTTTCCACGGCATACTTGGAGGACGTTTTTTTATCTTACGTAAATTTTAATGCTCAAGCTTTTTAGTCAAGGCAAGAATGAGAGAAATCTTTCTGTCTGTCTTGACGTAAGTCTCTTCGCATTTTCTCCTCAATTAAATTTATCCCTAGTGAGGCCATAGAAAGTTTTAAGCCTGAAGAAAGGCGCTTCTGTAATCCAGCGACAGTTTCCACTCTGCCGGTGCCAGGCACTCTCATCTTCTGAGTTTCACAATGTATTTTAGTTATGAACGATAATAATGGGTACCTTTCTTTCTGGAATGTTTCATTAGGTGCAGAAGTTCGTGTTGCTAAAAGTTGAATGAAATTAATATGATAATCGCTAATTCTGATTGCATGTCGATTGGGTGCAAACAAAGCCCTTTTACCTTAAAACCAAGCATCAAGCAGCTAAATATTTTTAATTTTTAAACAGTTAGGATTACAATAAAAATAGTTGTTCCACCTGAAGGTTACTTGATAGCATGTTGCACTCCCAATGCCTTAAAATAAAATAATATATCAGAAGCGATAGGAGGCTAACGATAAGGCTGGGATGATAAACGGAATGTCAGCCACACTTACTGAACACGAGAACACGAAGGTAAGATAGATTATAAGTTGTATAAATTGATTTGTTAACTCAATATGTACATATAAGGAAGGAATACTGTCAAGGCACTTTCAGAAAAGTACGCAACTCACTGTACTACAAAAAATTAATTTTGATAGCATGTATTAAATTTTCTGACAATTATATGTAGAAGAACTGAGATCAGTATAGAAGAAAGATTAAAAGTGGCCAATGTCTGTTTTGGACGTAATAGAAGAAATACTAAGGGTGAAACAATTAATGCACACTTATTTCTGGACTTGGAAAAGGCGTTCGACACCGTAGAGTGACAAAATTTTAAATTTTCGTAATGGAAGAGTTATTTATAACTGATATAAAGAACAAACGATGGTCATAATAAACCTATTGTAAAAAATAATTAAGAGAATTAATATACGTCCACAAATACGTCGCACTTTAACAGATTCTATCATAATATAACAACATATGATACACATATAATATTCCAATTTCATTTTCCATGTTCTAAATATCATATGTGTTTTAAATTACAGAAAACAAGCTAGTTATGAACACGAAAATAAAAAATAAATTAGTCTTTTATAACCAACATGTGTAATTGTGGCTTTTATTAATAGATTATTCTTTTGAAACTACAAAAACGCAAATGTTCTATATTGTGAGATAACGACACATCGTGAATGAGGTAATTGGGTAAATATGTCCCGTTTATTCAAACTGACAGCAGAGAAAACATAGCTACCACACGATAAGCTATTGCAATTAGCCATATTTTCAGCTACAATATCATTAAATTTTAAATATGATATGAAATAATGATGAAAATAATTTACGTTCTATTTTTAAAAATGGGGTAAAGAATTTGATACTGGAGGCAACATTTTTTTTAATACATTATTAAGAGTAAAAAAATATACATGTATATGATTACGACTCAGCTATACTGAATTTTAAATTCTTACTCTTTTCTTATTTAATATTTTTTTATTAGTTCTTTGGATTCTGTAACTTTATGACTATTAGATAAATGAGGCGTATAAGTAAAACTCACTCTTCGCCACTTTTCCTTAATGATATATTCAAGAGAAGAGAAACTGCTTTTAATAAATTTTTTCGTTTTACAAGGTAAAACTTCAATTGGAAGGCTGAATTATCTGCCCTTCTTGTTAAATTTATCTTTGCTTTACGTTACAAACTACGGGAAAATTACAAACTAAGTTTTTAAAGAAGTAAAGAGTGAGTTTTGCAGCGAACCTTAGTAAATCTTGCATCTAACTTGTAAACTAAGAATAATAGAAGCCATTTAAAACGCAAGACAACGTCATTTATGTCGGAGAAAAATTACAAAATGTATGTAATAAAATTTGCATTTTATTATATTTTTATTTCAGCAAACCCTTTATTTTTCTGTGCTGTTTTTTTATCTGAGATAGCCCACGTGGACTTCAAGTATAAGTAGGGGAGACCGGGGCTGGTAGTCATAGGTTTCACATATCGTATCATTCAAGTAGGTATTGAAAGTTTCATTTCACATACCCGCAAGAAACCTAAACTCCACAATCAAAAGCCCTGGTTCTTCAAGGCCTGTGATAAAGCCAGGTTCAAAAAAGTCCAAACTCACAAAAGGTATCTTCAAAATCTTACACCCGAAAATCGTCAATTTTTCACCGAGGCGGGAAATCAATACAAGCAAACTATCTTAGAGTCCAAAAATGCTTTTAACAACCGCATAAAAGAAAGAGACTTTTCCTCCCCTGACCTCTGACAACGAAATTATCTTTACTCTATCTATCTCTAAAGGGAAAGCTAAATTATTTGCAAAAACAATTCGCTGCCAATTCCACCCTTATTTCTCCTGCAAATTTCTCTCTTCCAACCGCTACGTCTGTACCCTGCAAAATGCCCGACAAAATACTTAAGGTCAAACAACTTCAAAAAATTCTTCTATCCCTTGACACCAAAAAGTCCTGCGATCTGGATGGCATATCAGTAATTGTTCTAAAATAAATGCTTTCCAGAACTTTCACCCATCTTAACTCGTTTTTTCCAGGTCTCCTATAACAAGGGTACCTTCCCAGATAGCTGGAAGACTGCTCGTGTGCAGCCTGTACCGAAGAAAGTTTCAAGTCCCTTCCATCCAATTATGGACCTATATATCTTCTCTCTGGTGCAACTTGCAAATTCCCAAATATCTAGAAAAACAGAAAATCATTCATGACAGACAGTACGGATTTCGTCAACAAAGGTCCATGGCTGATCTCCTGACCTTTCTCACCCATAACTGAAACAAGTCTCTCGAATTTCTTGGTGAATGATTGTTAATCTTGATATGTCCAAGGCCTTTGACCAAGTATGGCATACCGCACTCCTCAATAAACTACCGTCTTACGGTCTTCCTCCCCAACTATGTACCTAGATCGGTAGCTTTCTCTCTAATTCAAGCCCACTTCTCTCGCTGATTCATACCTAGGGTCTCCAGATTATGGAAGAAATTGCCAACAGATGTTTTCCCTTCCCCTGCCAACCTTTAGTCCTTTAAATCCCGTGTCAATGATTACATTTCCCTTCTCTTTAGACGCCCACGGTACTTTTGTAGCTTGAAGTTTACGTAGGCTGTCTCAGATAAAAAAAACATTAACGAATGTCTGTATCCAACACATTAACAGGTGTTCTATATTTAGCGTGTTTCCCGTTGTCATTCTATAAATTTCTCAAACACCCTTTCTAAATTGCTTGACCCATTTCAGGTGATGCCTGCCACCCCTACGAGCCATTTAAGTGTCCCGGAGACGGAAACTGCATATCGATTCAATATCTTTGCGACGGGGCACCAGACTGTCCTGATGGATACGACGAAGATTCCAGGTAGGTCTGATATAAGTTACTTAAAGAATCCATATGGAATGGCTCTTTCTTGAGTGGGTGAGTGATTCTCGTGAGATGTTTAAATACGTGGTTTATCAGGGAAGCACCAAAATCCTAAAGAATTTTTTTTATAGACAGGTTGTCGTTAAAAAATATGCATCCATATTTTAGCACATATCCTACGAAGAAAATCAAATCTTAAAACTGTACTGTATTTCGTGGTAAGTTTTTTAAAATCTCACCTCAGTAATTGTTTTCAGTGACACCTTCCTAAATATTTATTTGTATTTCAGTAGTGAAAACGGTTGCATTTAAAATTTTATTTTATGTACAGCAATAATATGAACCATAATTACAAATTATGCTTGAAATAGGTACAGAAAAAATATTTAAAAATCTAAGAGCATTGGTATAGTTTGGTTTTCACTTTACTTCCTCACGTCAGTGAAGTCTTCTAGCTGATTTAAATACTAACGATAAATGTCGTTGTAATTCTTTTTTCTATCAATGTCTTGCAAGGTTGCAGGAGGAGACTGATGCTGTCTTAATTTTCTTCCAATAATGTCCCACAAATGCTCGATCGGGTTAATATCTCTCTGGACTGTGGGGAGGCCAAGTCAGAGTCTGATTTTATTTACCTCGTGTAGATATTCAGTTACAATGCGCGTCACGTGAGGTCTTTCATTAACAAGAAGTTATTGCCGATATAAGAAGCGAAAGGAACAACGTGCTCAGATAAAGTATCATTAATCTACCCATAGGCCCAAGATATGTCCGCGTTGTTAAGGAAATTATTACCCAAACCATAATGATAATAACAATAATGCAAGACCTCACGTAGAGCGCATTGTAACTGAATATTTACACGAGGTAAATATTCAGACTCTGAATTGACCACCGCACAGTTCAGAGCTTAACCCGATCGAGCATGTGTGGGACATTATTGGCAGAAAGTTTTGACAGCATCGACCTCCTCCTGCAACCTTGCAATACATAGAAACGATAGTTGTTTAAATTTGGAATGATACCGATCAAAATCAAATAGCAAATTTAATTTCGAATGTGCCTTGCCGATGTGCAACGGTTATTAGAAGTAGAGGTGAAAACACAAGCTAATAATGTCTATTTTAAGTAATTTGTGTTGTAGTCGTTAATTATTGTCAGTTTATTAACATTTTTAAAAAGTTACTTCTTATGGTATTCTAAAAAAAAACATGCTGACTTATGAAAGTTCCTACTTCTTTTATTATCAAACATAACTAAGTAAACCAAAAAACAAAATGTTAAGGAGACATGAGGTTCAAGTGTTAAATGCGATATTTTATGAGTGCTAGAATATTCCACAGGGTGTTGCGAATTTTGGGAAAAAAACACGATATGTTTGTTACACCCGGTATACAGTGAAAATTAGCTTTCTAACAAGAATTAGGAATATAGTAATATTCTTAATGAATAAATCGCACAATAGGTTTAGAAGAAATATAACATCTAAATTGTCGCAAATTTTTAGTGGTGCGTTAACCTTACTGGTCTTTCCACTTAGATCACAAAGCTTGAATTGTCATTAACTGTACCTACACCAATCCACTGATCCATGTTTTTTCAACCAAAAATCTTATCCAAAAGAAAAATGAAAACCAAAGAAGAAAGAAAAAGTTAAAGGGAATCGAAAATTAATTTATATATTTATATATTATATCTTTACTGCTTCTTAAATTATTAAGTATTGTTGGTTGTATCAAAGCAGTGAAATTCTTTCGACTGTTTCATTTTGATTTTTCCATTTATATTTATTTGGGAAAAAGTTAACAAAGAAAGCATTTTACTTTTCCGTTGGTGGTTCTTTATTTTTTAACAAACCGTGTCCTGAGTGACTTTATTTACAAGAAAGTTATAAAGGAGTTTTGGTAAAGTTTTGATTTTGCAATTATGTACTATAATTAGATGTTTTATAAGAAATTTTACCAGATGCATTAAAGTTTTGTCACCAAAATAAAAGCTAATTGATAAATTTCCACCGTAGGTTGTGTACTGCAGCCAAAAGACCCCCAGTCGAGGAGACTGGCAGCTTCCTTAAATCTCTCCTTGCAAGTCATGGGCCTAACTACTTAGAAAAACTCTTTGGAAGTAAAGCAAGAGATGCCTTAAAACCCCTTGGAGGGGTTGATAAAGTAGCTATTGCTTTATCTGGTAAGTAGCTAGTAGAATTTAAAATACTTAACTATATTTTTGCTTATTTACTGACAAAGGGGTTTAAGATCATTTTCATGTCTTAAAATTACAATTAAACGAAGATGGATAACGTTTTTAATTTCACAAATTGACATATATATATTTTTTTAAATTTATAACGATTATTACATTCTAAGCCAAACTGGATTACCTTTTCCAACATGTTATGATATTATTGACGAAGTAAACAAATTTTAATAAAATTTAATGTACGGAAAGTAAGCTTTTAGCGAATGTTTGTTAATATTTAAATAGTTTTACTTTTCAAATATTGGAATTTGAAGAACTCCTCTTGATCAGTAGAATATGAAACACACTAAATTGTAAATTAAAATGCTCTGTTTCGTTTTTCATCCTCTTTTATTAATGTAAAAATAACTGGATATCATGTCTTAATAGATTATGGCAGGATATATGACATCGTTTTTCTGTATTATGTTGTGGTATAATTAGATAATATGTTCTTTAAATCTGACTCAAACAACGTAGGATTAAATTACACATAAAATTAGACATTAAAAAAATATAAAAAGAAATGTATTAATTGCTTTTAGAATAATATTATTAGCAGCAACGAAAACACGCCAGCCAAACAAAGACTTGTTTTCCAATCTGAAGTGTTTAACTCTTAGAAAAATTTCTCGAGTTAGGTAATTAATTATAAGTGAAACGAAGAAGCGTGGTCATATTGTTCAGGAAATAAACTCTCTCGAAAGAGAAACTTATGAATAAGTGAGTTATGAAGGATCATCATGAGTTCCTTAATTATAATTGATTGCTTCCTTTTTTCTCGACTGCGGAAGACGGGTACTGTGGTCGGGTTATGTATGTTTGTCCGTTCGTTTGTACCTGTGTAACACCACAGTGGCTGGAGCGGTTTTTAAAAAGGCAACAAAATTTTCGTTTTAAAAATATCCAACTTGTGATATAGCATGTAAAAAATAAATGGATATCATGTCCTAATAGATTATGATTGGATAAATTACATCGTGTTTTAGTATATTACTGTATTATGTTGTGCTATAACTAGGTATGTTTGATTGGGTTTGATTGGTTTGATTGGGTTTGATTGGGTAATCAGTTATAGTTATTCAAGAAATAAATTCTGTCAAAAGAAAAACTTTTGAATGAGTGAGATAATGAAGGATCATCAACCAACCAAACCCAATCAAACCCAATCAATTCTTGTCAATAGAATAAATAAGTTCCCTGTTAATGGTGGTAGGGTTATGTATGTTCGTTTGTACCTGTGTAACTCCACAATGGCAGCAGCGATTTTTAAAAAGGCAGCAAAATTTTTGTTTCAGTTCTGCGAGTAACATAAGCTGTATTAAATTTTATTAAAAGCGTAAGGGCGGACACTCGGCTTCATATGGTTCAAAAAAATGTTTAGCTGTAGCTGACTGTAGTTAATTCTTCAGGCTAAACAACAGGTGTGAAAAAGCATCTGTATTTAGTTGGGTAGATAAAAAGAGACTATTATAAAGCACTATTATAAATTATCCTGATATAGCTAGACGTGCAAAAATCTTTTTCTGTATTTTTACCTTGGATTTACTGTCTAAGACAGATGGCGATAATTTATTTTTTATAATGCCAGACAAGAAACACTATGTAAGCGTCGATTTGTTTTCTCCAATTTAAAACGTCTGTTTTTGTAGAAATCCATTTTCGTTTTTATGGCAACGCAACGTCCCATCAATTTCGGTTTTTATTACCAAGGTTGAAAATATAAGTTTATTTTTACAACGGAATTATACAGGGTGATGCAAAAGTCTACCGACGAAATTCAACATACGATTCTTTAGAAGCAATAAGAAGAAAGGTCTTACTTCGCTCAAAAATAAAAATTATTGTGAAACATCTTGGTTTAATAAATTTACCACAAAATTAATATTCTTGAACCAATCAAAGTTCAAAAAATTCTTCTATTCCTGGCATACCCGCAATTGTTCTAAAATGCACTCCAGAACTTGCACCCAGCTTAACTCGTCTTTTCCAGACTTCCTATGACAAGGGTATCTTTCCAGATAGCTGGAACACTGCTCTTGTGCAGCCTGTCCCGAAGAAAGGCTCCAAGTCTCTTCCATCCAATTATAGACCCATTTCTATTCTCTCTATTGTCAGCAAAGTTATGGAGAAAGCGATCAACTTGCAAATTTTAAAATATCTAGAAAAGCACCAGAATCAGCCATGACAAACAGTACGGAATTCTTCACCAAAGATCCACAGCTGATCTCCTTAGCTTTGTTACACATAACTGGAACAAGTCTCTCGAATGTTATGGCGAATACCGGATTATCGCTTTTGATATTTCCAAGGTCTTTGACCAAGTATGGCATGCCGCACTCCTCGACAAACTACCGTCTTACAGTCTTCCTCCCAAACTATGTACCTGGACAGGTAGCTTCCTCTCCATTCATCTAACTTCCATCCTATCAATGCTGGCGTATTCCAAGGTGCAGTCCTGACACCCACCCTATTTCTTCTTCACATTAATGACCTGTTCTCTTCAATTAGACTTCGGTTTTCGTGGGCTATCAGAAGATAAAAAAATTAATATAGTAAAAGAAAAAGAGAAACTTAGTATAGAAACATTTGCTTTTCGCCCTGTAGGATAATTATTATAGCTTTTTTTTATTTCAGAATCACAAACCATCGAAGATTTTGGAGCAGCCCTGCACCTAATGCGATCTGACCTAGAACACTTGCGCTCGGTTTTCATGGCTGTAGAAAATGGAGATTTAGGAATGTTAAAGTCCTTAGGTATAAAGGACTCTGAGTTGGGAGATGTAAAATTCTTCCTTGAGAAGCTAGTTAATACGGGATTTTTAGATTGAGGTTGGCTAGACCCTGCTGCTGAAATTGTTTACGCCCATCCACAACCGCATCAGCCATTGAGTAAACATTTCTATTCCTATCTTCCTTATTAAACAGTGACAGCCTTTAACAATATCTTCGGGCTAGTGCATCGTCTTTTTTTAAATAATACCCGTGATAGTTGACTGAATTCAGTTTCAGCTACTGCAGATAGTGATTAAAAAGGAGACGATGCAGTACCTAACAAGGCTTACATTTTTCGATTTAGGGTGACCAGTTTTTGGGCACCAAAACCAGAAAACCACCTCTTATGACAATGACGATGTTATGGATCGGGCAACAACTTTCTGTTTTCAATAGCCAATACAATCTTACAATCCCATTGTTTTTAGTCAGTCGAGATTGAAAAAAAAAATCTGAATGCAAGAACAAAGGGGATCACTTCATATCGTTTTAAGACGTTTTTCTGAAACCGAAACAAGGAAATAGAACCTAAACTGCACGCATATTTCTAACCTGCTTTGGTGAAACAAGAACTTTGGTTACCTTTTTACACCTTTCACCTTCTTCAGCAGCAGTGTCGGTTTGAATTTTCCGCCCCCTTCTGATTTTCATCATTTTTGAAAATTTTTGCCGGGATGCGAATGGTCAAGTATTAATAAAAAAAATCATAAATTGTCAGCAATACAAATACAAAAAAAAAATAATTCTGACGTAAAACACCAATATTTAAAAAACCAGGATTAATAATGTAATATGTTAAGCATCCCTATTATATTACCATTATAATTTTTAGTGTGTAATGTAAAGAATTTTATATGTAAACATATCATAGCCTTCGAATCTGTCAAATATCCAAGGCAGACTTGCAGGTCTTGAAACTAAACATATCATAGAACTGTATTAAATTATTATATTTAGATATTGGATGTAAGATGCATTTGTGATCAGTACTACGATCTATTAGATACTGGTAATTTTACCATTTTTTGTCTTCTATTGATAGTTTCATAGAGAAAATATGTAGTTATACCAATATTTTTGAAGGTTTTTTAGAATCGAAACTAGCTGTAACCAGGTTGCTCTAAGAGCAAAATATGATCAATCAATGGAAGACTTTATTTAATTGTTTATATATACATATTATCTTTGTCCGATATATGTGTTATCACTTTCTGACTCCCAATACAATTATTGTGGCACAAGTTTTAGCTCCGTCTTTTCATTGCGCCGTTAGAGATAGGGTTGTAAAAGTGTAACCGAGCACTGAAAATCTGGACTAAAACTCAACTTAATGTAATTTGACTGTTAACGTGGTCTAAGTAAAGAAAAATAAAAAGGGTATGACATTTTTGCTGCAAAATAATGTGGTGCAGGGCAACAAAGACTTATGCTCATTTTATATTTTGACCTAGTGACCAACTTAGACATAATGCCACGGAGGAACATGGCATGGATGTATTGCACCAGCTTCATCAGGGCCTAAAGATGCTGCTGTACATCCGGTTGTATTCTAACTGGTAACTTTTTCTAATTATTGTGATCGATGTATATATGCGATATCAGGAGCCACGTCTTTTGTTAAGATAACGACCTGACACTTACCATCACATTAACGAAAGATTTGCTTCTTGCCGCCGCGTTTTTAACTAAGCACAATCATAATGGTGTACTGCACGCTATATATATTTAGATTTTTAATCATAACAAGAAAATATACATTTATCTATATTTAGGTACTATATCTATACTTATAAATCATTATCTCTGTTTAGTTGAAACCTTAATTATTTGAACTTCTACCTATACTAACTTAATCAGAATTGGTGATTGCGTATCAAAGGTAACAGGAGGTTTCGACCAAATAGAGGTATCAAAAATATATTTTTTCGACTCTCCTACTAACAAATGGCCTGAAGTACTTATGAGCATTTCCGAGCCCCAAAACATATCAGTTATTATTTAAAAGGTACTACTGTCATTGTACATCTTTTACGAATAAAGCAAGCCTAATAGTTTTGTAAGTATTACAAATTTGATATGTCAAATTCTATTAAGTAAATAATGTTTTCTAGTATTTAATTTGGATGCGATCAAGCTTCACAACATTTCAATCTGTGTTAGGAAATCATATATTTAAACAACGGCTCTTATGTATACATATCATACTTTTTTATTATATTGTAAGTACTGATATGACATATCATGGTCGTTCCAGCTGAAAGCATGGAAGTACCGTTCAGCAAATGGATGTTTGTTTTACTATATAATGTTTTAGATTGAGTGACAGGAACAGGGCGCGGTACGGTACTTAAAACTATGCTTTCATTTAAAATGTACCGATTGATTATAAAGTGAATTTTCTTATTAAATAAATTTAATATGTGAAAAATTTGGTTTTATTTATTTTTCTCCCTTGTTTCTAAAACCTTATCCAACCTAAGCAAGTTTAAAGCCCTCTTTCCTGCTTACTAAAAACCTGTGCTAGAAAAAACAGGATTCCTAGTTAATTTATTTATGCATGAAGGTTCACACAAATTTAAAAATATTTCTTGAGATTTTTAAAAGAATATCTCTATACAGTGTGTAACAAAAATATGGAAACCTCGAAATATCTTGCAAATCGTTCATCCGATTTTTATGAAATTTTGTACACTTAGGTACGAAATTACACCCGATCCAATGGCGGGTTCCGCATTGTTGTCAAGTTTGCCGTTTTCCTAAAATCGACGAACTTTTTTTTAATGGTACGCGTAGGTCGATTTTCGAATTCAGCTTAAAATTCTGCATACTTCGTATTGGGATCATTGTATCCTGAAGTTAACAGTTTTTGAGAAAATGGTGGTCAAATATCGATATTTTGTTGTATTTTACCTTTAAATACCTGTACACGAAAGTTTACCTGAAATGTCTGACATTGTCAGTATCGTTTATTTACAAAAAATGTATCACTTAACAGAAACCCAAAGAATGAAATTTTAATAATAATGGGTTATGGCGACAAAATGCAAACGCAACAAGAAGTTTGTAATATTGTTAATGACAAGTATGCTGACACAAATCCATTAACTAAATCTACTATAAGTAAAGTTTTAAAAAAAATTTCGTCAAACTGGAAACGTAAAAAACGCTATACTATACTATTTGGATATCTAGTACAGGAATAAACAATACAGGAGGAAATAATTTAAAATTTGATGAAGAAAACTAAATCAAATGTTTAAAATGTTATCCAATTACTTCTTGGCAGTAGGCTAAGCCAAATAGTGCGAAAAAAACATGTAAAACGTTTAGAAGAATGTCAGTTTTTCTACATTCTGTTTCTATCCTTAACTTAAGTCATCGAGGTCATTTGGCTTACTTTTGAAAACAACATTTTTGAGGTGGCCCCACAAGAAGTAGTCGAGGGGCGTCAATTCCGGGAACCGAGGTGGCCATACGATTGTACCCCTACGTCCAATCCACCTTCTAAAAAAAACACCATCGAGATATTGCCGAACATTATGGCCATAGTGCGGTAGGGCACCACCTGCTGAAACCATATTCCATCATTTGGTGCTTGATTATTGCCTAACAAATCATATTCAAATAATCAATACAACAGGTAAAATAAAGTAGGTAACAACACGTACTTACGATAATTTGAAAATAAATGTGCAAGAGCCGGGACAATTTCATTTCTTAGAAGATCTAAATATCTTTCTCCATTTAATGTATTTTGCATGAAGAAGGGACCAATTATTCTCCGACCGAGTCCGAACTATTATACCTGCCCAAACATTTACCTTTTGGGGGAACTGGGTATGATTTTCGCATATCCAGTGAGGATTTTCCCTGGCCCAATATCGAAAATTATGCCGTTTAACTTTTCCACTAAAAAAAAATGTTGATTCGTCAGAGAAAATTATTCGGTGGACAAAATCGGGATTGGCGTTGCAACGTTCCATTATGGTTTCGCAAAATTTCGAGCGCCTGTCGTAATCATCTTCTGAGAGCTCTTGCACAAATCTTATTTTGTATGGATGAAACTTTTCGATTTTCAGAAGGCGGTCTACGGACATGTGTGAAACGTTGCTTTCTTTTCCCAATGTGCTGGTAGAAAGACGGTGATTTTCCTCTAAACTGAATAAAACATTCAGAGCCTTACACCATCTGTTGCACTTATTTGGCCCTTCATGTGGATGGGGTAAGCGTTGCCAGATTTTTGCGTGACAAGGAACCAGACTGGGTTTTGGAGGCGTTGAACTGAACAAGGTTCTTGGCGAGCCAGTCTAAGATTAATTGAAGATCTTGGGAAAGGGATGGGTGCACAGATCTGCTTCTATTATACAGCTCTTGATTCGAGACCTTTCTGGAAAAATGAATGTTGGGGTGAATAATACTATCGTCAGCATAACTGTGAATGGGACTGGTAGTTAAAGAAAGCAGGTTATTAATGTAAAAAAGAAATAGGGATGGTGCCAGGACTGAACCTTGGGGTGGGCCAGCATTCATAGGATGGAAGTTAGATGAGTGAGCATCCACCACGACAGATGAGCGCCGATTTGAGAGAAAGCCACCGATCCAGGGACATAGATTGGTTTGGGAGGTAGACCGTGAAAGGGTAGTTTATTCAGGAGTGAGGCATACCATACTTGGTCAAAGGTCTTGGAAAAATCAAGCAAACCCAAGCAACAATCTGGGTTTTACCATAAAATTCGAGAGACTTGCTCCAGGTATGGGTGGCAAAGGTAAGGAGATCTAATCAGCTGCGGATCTTTGGTGACAAAATCCGTACTGTCTGTCATGGAGGATTTTGTGTTTTTCTTGATGTATTAGAATTTGCAAGTTAATCACTTTCTCCATAACCTTGCTAACAACAGAGAGAATAATTGGATGAAATAAGGGACTTCAAACCTTTCTTCGTTTTTGGCTTAGGAAATACAAGAAAAGCAAAAAGGGCAAAGGGAAAAGCAGGACTCAAGCTTTTCAGTTTTTGTTTCAGGCTCTATATTGACAATTTTGTTAGTATTATATTTATTTCTGTTAGATCCGGATCTGTGTTCTGGGTATTGATCGACCACTTCCAAGTGGCTTTTTGGAATTTAGTATTGCGACCGTACAGGGATTCATCTGCCAAGCTTTTATCTATACCGATCTAACCTCAATTTATATTGTCAAAACAACGATAAAAATACCAAAGCAAATCAATTTAAAAGCTGCTTACTGTGGTAATTTTAAAAAATTACACGTCATTACAGTCTCTCTAACCATTTATTAGACTAAGCAGGAAGCAGACATTTAAAAATCTCGATCAGTAAAGCTTGTGTGTGTTTTTGGAGGTGCCTCAAGCTGTATTAAGAAACTCAAAACAATATGTTAAGAATATCAAATTAATAACACACAATGAATCCAAAATATTCAAAAGCCCTAGTGATTTTAGTTATAATTATTATAATATATAAAGCATTCAAGTCCTACATATTCCCTGGAAGACCCTCAATCGAACAAATCATAGTTCGAGATGAGTCAGGCAAAGAAACTGAAAAGGTAAAAGTTTCTGTTTATTATGAGGCACTGTGTCCAGACTCGAAGTTTTTTATTACTTATCAACTTGTTCCTGTCTTCGATGATCTGAAAGATTTTTTGATTGTTGATTTCATCCCATATGGCAAGGCACAGGTAAGTTTGTCAATCAGTTTAAAGGTTCTTTAGTTATTCCGGCATCTATTGCTTTCAATTTAGTATCCTGGTGCCTTTTTAGTTGTTTGTTTAAAATTATGTACCAACAAATATCTCAAAAGTAACATATAACGTAACATATTAAGAAAAAGCAAAACCAGTTGCTAACAAATTTAATTTCAATTGAAAGAAATTGTATCATTTTAAATCAGGACTTGGCATATTTTAAGTTTAAATTGAGTCTTGAACATCTTATTATCAAAAGAGTATTTAAAGACAACTGACACACACAGCCCACACCACTGGGTCTAGTAACTTGAAATTTTGCACAGAGGTTTCTTAGATAATGTAGATATCTACTTAGGAAGGGTTTTTCCAAATTCAACCAATAAGGGGGTGAAACAGGGGTTCAAACTTTGTATGGAGAAAAAATATCAGATGGTCCTGTTAACTCAAAACTTCATAAAAGTAGGTACTCCAAAAAATAAATTTTAAACATGTGTTTTACTGTTTTCAATAAATCAACCCCTAAGGGGGTGAAATGGGGGTTCAAAGTTTGTAATGAAGTTAAATTGTTATACCGCGGGCGAAAGCTAGTACCTAATATATAAAAGAACAAACTGACTGACATATCAATGCACAGCCCACACCGCTGGGCCTACAAACTTGAAATTTGGCATAGAGGTTTCTTATATAACGTAGGCATCTACTATAAGGAAGGGTTTTCCAAAATTCAACCCCTAAGGGAGTGAAATAAGAATTGAAACTTTGTACTTATAGAGAAAAAATATTAGATGGTCCTCTTAAATCGAAACTTTACAGAAGTACTCTAAAAAATAAATGTTTAAGCACTTGTTTTACAGTGTTTAATAAATCAACCCCTAAGGGGGTAAAATTTGAAATAATAATTGTTATATTTGTGCAAATATAATTTTTTTAAATTCGTTTTTTCCTAATAAGGTTTTTAAAACCTACTACTGCTTACTCAGTAGGGAAAAACGAACATTTAATCATAAAAATGTGCATAGCATGAGTTGAATACGTGATTTTTAGTTTTTTCTAAAGTGTTTTTAAGTTTTTATCTAAAATTGTAGCATACAAAGATAAGAAATTTAGATATCAATAAGTTTTTGAGATTTGTAGTTGTCAGTTGTCACAACTAAATTTGTTAAGTACCTATTCTTCAAAACGGATAAACTTTAGATACAATAATCTGCAACGATGCTGTGTCCTTAGTACAAGGAGAACCTAGCACATTTTGGTACAGCACATATCTATATGAAACACTGGCTTTCGCCCGCGACTTCGTCCGCGTTATAATTTTACTCCATTACAAACTTTGAACCCCCATTTCACCCCCTTAGGGGTTGATCTATTAAAAACTGTGCTAATGTAAAAATATACAGGGTATTTCATTTTAAAAAAATAAAGTTGACGTACATACGTCCTACTTTTTTGAGCCACCCTGTATAATGAAAAATATTTTTAAAATATGTAAAAAATAAAAATAAAGTTGACGTGTCCGAGCGATTTTCCATAAAATTAGTCGTTTTTTATATAATGAATTTTTTCCATATTTTATGTTCTCACTGTATAGAGATAAATAGGTTCTGCTCTTTGTTACATCACTTGTCTATGTTTTAGACTATGATTGATGATACAGGCAAAATTGAATTTCGCTGTCAGCATGATCATGTTGAATGCTTCGCCAATAAGATTCACGCATGTGTTATTGACCAAATTAAAGACCCTGACACGCAGTTAAAGTATGTCGCTTGTATGATCACTGACAATATGATTCCTGAAGATGCCGGTGAAAGGGTATGTATGTATGGGTATATTGGTATCATTTCTGACAGTATTAACTGTCAGTATGTGGCCGGCGCGGCCCTTGAAATTTTAAAGTTTTATATCTCTGTTGCTACTTATGGGACCCATGCCAAGTTCAAGTTTTTTTATAGTGAGCCTACTAGGAATGTTTTGGTAAAGAAAAAAATATTTTGCAATTTGCGAAAAAAGTTAAATTTTTGAATTGACCAACCTGGGAAAAAAATTAACACGCATTTTATTTAGGTATTACTTTTTCTAAGCAAATTTGACATCATTTTGTCGACAATTCTTGAATTTTAAGAGAAAAAAATGTGTTAGAAAGTTATAGCCATTTGAATTTTTTTTAACGTAAAATATAATTTAAAAAAAAATTCAAATGACTATAGGTAACTTTCTACTAACACATTTTTTTCTTAAAATTTAAGAATTGTCGACAAAATGATGTAAAATTTGTTTAGAAAAAATAATAAATAAAATACTTCTAAGCGTGTTAATTTTTTTCCGAGGTGGGTCCATTCAAAAATTCAACTTTTTTTCGCAAATTACAAAATATTTTTTTTCTTTGTCAAAACATACCTAGTAGGCTCACTATTACAAAACCTGACCTTGGCATGGGTCCCGTAAGTAGCAACAGAGCTATACAAGTTTAAAATTTCACTGGCCGTTATTTGTCTTTTCCTGAATCAATTTTCAGAAACAATTTTTTTTTTCATTTTTTCCGTCACTGTAAATTAAAAAAAAATTAAAAGAAAAATTCTTTTAGTGTGGACGCGAACTTAATATAGATTTTGCCCCAATCAATAAATGCGCTGTGGAACAAAAGGGGTCGATTCTGCTAAAAAAATTCGGAGAAAGGACGCATGATTTAAATCCAAAAGTTAGGTTCATACCGACCATAGAGTTAAACGAAAGTCAAAGTTTTGAATCTCAGGCTGCTATTTTGAAGAACTTGATGAAGGCTGTATGTAAGGTTTATAGAGATAAACCTGATAGGTGTAATAGTGTTTAATTTTTCTCTATATTACGCCAAATATAAGGTCATGTTTTTTTATTGACTAGAAACAGTTTTACTTATCAATGCAGGAAAATAATCAGACTTTTGTATCTTAGAAATAGTTATTTTAAACTTTTAAGAAGTGCCAACAAATGCACTTAAAAATACTCTCTATGAACAGATTTGTAGAAATGTCTATTTTCTAATGGAATGTTAACCGGATTAACTCACTCTCATAAAACCACCAAAAGATCTTATAATTGGTGCTACTCTAAATATTCAGTAATTTTGAGAAATTATTGGCTTTAATTTATTTATTTTGATTAGGTACTGATCTTTACATGTAAGTCGTATACGCGGTGTCCAAGATAAGGGGGGCCAGTATGGGGATTTCGCTTATGGTTAGAAATTCAAAATTGGTTAAATGGGAAAAAGTTGCGTAATAATATATAAGTATTCATTGACTGTTATGGGGGTTAGTACTTTTCTTATTTTGAGACATTTTAGAAAACTGTTTTTAATATACTCTTTCGTCTGAGATGGTAAAACTCGAACTACCATGTTCTTTTCCATCATAAGGTACAGGAAAATTCAAAGTTAAGCTTTTAAAGAAATAAAAACTGAGTTTTGCAGCGAACTATATTAAATTTGACTAACTTCTAAACTATGATGCCATTTAAATGCTAAGCAACATTAGCACAATTTTAAAAAATTAAATTTCCATTTCAGTACATTCTTCATTTCGACATTACTTATAAGCTGGGCAAACCCTTTATTTTTCTGTGCTTAGAAGTACCGGGATTAGAATCATTAGCCATCATTAATTTGAAAAAAGTTAGTCACAAGTGGTTACCGCCACGTGACTCAATTGCGATATTTTCATTGGCTAATTGGCTAAAATGAGCAAAAAGTGAGTTTTTCTTCCGAATAGCAGAATGAAAAAGGGAGAGTTTTGCAATAAAGACCATAAAGAAAAAATACTGGATAATATGGATATTTTTGTTTATCCTTTAGTTATAAGTCAGGTTATATTAAAATTTTCAGTTACTAACAGCTAAACAAAGTATCAAAAGCAGATCTAAATTATGGTTAATAATTTCTCAAATTTAATAAATATGGTTAAGGTTGTGACATATTATGTGTATCTATGTCCATAAATGTTTGATGTTAATAAATATTTCAATTTATTTATCGGAGAATCTAGGGCCACATCGAACTCATATATGATTATCTGTGTTAAAAAAACAAGAGCCATACAAGTTTTAAGACTCGATATTTAGTAACAAAAATTCCTATTTTAATACTTGATTTTAAAAAATGCATTTTGATTAAGTGGAACTATATCTTTTAGCCTCCTCACCGTTTAAAATTTTAAGAAACTAATTAGTAATAAACTGTACCATATCCTATTTTTTTTATAGACAATTTTACACTCATTATACATGGTAAATAAGATTATCGGTGTGGGGGACTTGTTAATAACATATTTTTGCTTTGTTGATAAAAATGTTCCTATGGCAAGTGAAAAATTAGTTAATATAAAATAAACATGCTCTCGTTGTTAATTAAAACCAAGAGATTATTATTCAGATGACAAAGTTGGTTCATTGGTTAAAGATAAAATGTTTATTAATATATTTCCTAATAAATAATCTATGGTTTTAATGTAAATCTTTTAAGCAGAACCCAAATGCTTTGACTGTTTTTCGTTTTTTGAGGAATAATTTGTTTAGTAATTAATTATATATGTATGTTGACAGTTTTATATCATTCAACGTTTCTTCTACTGGAAAAAGACTGATTTTTGCATAATTTTATTTGTCCCTCTGTAACACCTACCATTAAAATCTCTAGTTTAAAATTTGGTACATATATATACACGGTGTCCAAGATAAGGAGGGCCAGTATGGGGATCTCGTTAATAGTTAGACCCGTAATTAAAGAACTAATAAAATGATGTTCGGAAATTTTTCATTTTCGAGTTACATATTTTGAGAAAAGTAAATTTTCAATTTTTTTTGTGGCCTTAATATGAAAGGTAGGGCAAAACTAATAAAACTACCTTATAGCAAGTTTTATTGAACTTAAAGATTACGTTATCAATTTTTTTATTCGCCGTTTCGTCTTTGCGGAGCGATCATCAACCTCATTTTTTTAAGTACGCTCCTGATTTTTTGATGTCAAATTTTAGAAGCCCTTTTTATTCTGAATTCAACAGTTTACCTGGTCAAAAAAAGATTCAAACCATAATGTGTGGCACACTGTTGAATTCATATTAAAAAGGGCCTCTAAAATTTGACATCAAAAAATCAGGACCGTATTTAAAAAAATGAAATTGATGATCGCTGCCCAAAGACGAAACGTCGAATAACAAAATTGATAACGTAATCTTTAAGTTCATTAAAAGTTTCTATAAGAAGGTTTTATTAATTTTGCTTTACCTTTCATACTAACGCCAGAAAAAAATTAAAAAATTCGAAAATTTAGTTTTTTCAAAATAACTTGAAATCGGCATCACCAACCCCCCCCCCCCCCCCCCCCCCTCTTCTAAGATTTTTCGGATACCCTGTATAAATTTTTAGAATATAGAAAATGCATTTTCAAGTTTTGAAATCAGCCGACATTGACTTTTATCCATTCATCTTGAATTTGACGTCCCGGTATTTGGTGTTAAACACTGTTGAGGTATTTCAACATTTTCCAATAAAAATCGTGTAAAACCCAAACGGATCAAACCCAATCGCAAAGTTATCTTTATTTTTGAAAACTGCAGGCCATATATGTCTGTTTTCCAAGGGTATATAACAGGCCCGGCCCGTGAAATTTTAAAGCTGTATATCTCTGTAGCTACTTATGGGATCCATGCCAAGTTCAGGTTTTTTAATAGTGAGCCTACTAGGAATGTTTTGGTAAAGAAAAATAATTTTGTAATTTGCGAAAAAAAGTTGAATTTTTGAGTTGACCCACCTGGGAAAAAAATTGACACGCTTAGATATTTTATTTATTATTTTTTCTAAACAAATTTTACATAATTTTGTCGACAATTCTTAAATTTTAAGAGAAAAAAATATGTTAGTAGAAACTTATAGTCATTTGAATTTTTTTAAACCTAATTTAAAAAAAAATTACCATAAACTTCTAACACATTTTTTTTCTTAAAATTTAAGAACTGCCGACAAAATGATGTAAAATTTGTTTAGAAAAAATAATAAATAAAATACCTAAGCGTGTTAATTTTTTTCCCAGGTGGGCCAATTCAAAAATTCAACTTTTTTCGCAAATTACAAAATATTTTTTTCTTTACCAAAACATTCCTAGTAGGCTAACTATTAAAAAACCTGAACTTGGCATGGGTCCCATAAGTAGCAACAGAGCTATACAACTTTAAAATTTCACGGACCGCGCCTAGTATACAGAAAAGTACGTGATTAAGTGTAAAAATCGCTTTTATATTGACGAAGGGCTATTCATAAATAAAGGATACTTTTCTATCAAACTAGGTCTACTTTCTTAAATAGTGTTGAAAAACTTTTACCAAACCAAATACCTGACCCTTAAGATCGGGGTCTTATGAAAAGATCCAGACTGTTTTTATTTATTAAACAACATTTAAGGATTATGGTCCTTTATATTATTTTTATTCTTGGTATATTAACCTTTAAAATCAACGAAAGCTTATACCAGAAGACTTTAAATTTAAATAAATGGAGTTTTCGTTCAGTAACCCTACTCATGTCAATATATTCTTTTCATTTAACTATAACGATCAATATTTACTATTCATATTCTGAAAAACAAGGGAAAAGTCAGTGTCTTTAAAGCTGTTTTTTATGTAAACATTTTTATAATTATTTAAGCATCCCTGCCAAAGGTTACCAATACCAATATTTTTCACTAGTTAATTAAACCTCAGATATGCGTGGTTTTTTATACTGAATCATTATGAACTTTGTAAATCCATTTATCAACAGAATAGATAAGTATTTTCAATATAACTAGTTGTAAAGGTGTAATGAACGTTTAATGCCCTCTAGTAAATGTTTGTAGGTCGATTATTTGTAACATAGTTACAACATTTTTATCTCAACTATTTTTTTTATTTTTGTATTTGTGACATTGTGGTAGTTTCTCAACAGTTAAGTGTATGTGATAGGTTAATGACTATATGAACTATATGTAGACATAAGATCAGCTACAGCTATCCCTGACTGGCTTATAAAAATAAAGTATGTGCAGATGCAATTAAAAAAATTTGAACAGGGTGTCTCAATCTGAGCTTCATTATTGACCAGGTGCCCAAAGTCTATCAAAATTATATAATTTGGGCCTACTTTTATTCATGTGACAATGTGACTCCAATTTCGAAGAATTTTGTCGTACATTTCAGGCAGCTGTATCATGTATCTTAAGCAAATCACTGACAGATTATTTGGCATCAGAGTATGCTGCTCTCAGAACTTAGAGAAGTTTGGCAATTTTAAGGTTTTAGCTAACAGCTACAAGCTACAAGGCGTGTAGCTGATTTTAAGCATAAATTAATATGTAAATGTCTTCGAATTTTAAGTTATTTGTTTCTTATTTAGTAAAGATATAAAAGCAAAGGAGGAATATCAATATTTCTAAATTCTCCATGTTTACAGTTGTTGCGCTATAAAGAAATATTAAAAATATGTTTATTTCAGTACTAAATTACCTGGTTACAGCTTTTTTCACCAGGTTTTAAACATAATTATCTTATTTTTCCATTTTTGACCAAGTCTTGAATATCTCCTTTGTGTGTGCCACTAAATTTTCGGTTGCTATTTAATTTTATGTCTTGTATTTGGATTATACAGGGTGCCTTTTTTAAAGGGTTACAAGACGATATCTCAAAAACAGTTTAAAATATTTTCATGAAATTTTGGTGAGTTAATAGCGAGATGGGGAACATATTTAAGCATATTTTTGACATTTGCCCCCTCTCTCTATTTTGAGGGGGGGGGGGGTAAATTTGGAATTTTAAATGGGATAATGTACTTTTGTTTATAAAATTCGGATTTACGTAAAAAACTATGTACCTATGTGTCAAGTTATTTATCGTCTCTCATGCTTGAGAAGTTGTTCGAAATGCCCCCCTTTAACTTCCAAACACTCTCTCTCTTTTTCGAAATGAATTTCGTACCCGCTGTAACATTTCAGGTGTCAATAATAACATTGAATTTGAAATAACCTTTCCGCCCGCACTATGTTGAATTGAGCAATAAACTGATAGGTA
The DNA here is from genome assembly GCA_963971165.1 of Philopedon plagiatum. Lineage (NCBI taxonomy): Eukaryota > Metazoa > Arthropoda > Insecta > Coleoptera > Curculionidae > Philopedon > Philopedon plagiatum. Next base: position 14,311,211 of record OZ020198.1, on the reverse strand, counting down.
ATCGTTAAAACGTCAAAATTCTCAACTGACTTAAGTAAAAATACCGCATTTCCATGGAAAGGAATAATAATTCTGAAATAGGTGAACTTGATTTATTGATAAAATTGATTTTTTAATTCAATAAAAATTTAGTTAACCATAATTCCGTAACCGAAAGAGCAAATCAAAAATAAAATTTTACCCATACGTAGTTTTTATGTAGATTCGAATTTTATAAACAAAAAATATATCATCCCATTTAAAATTCCAAAGTTATCCCTCAAAATACACAGGGGGTAAATGTCAGCAATATGTTTAAATATCCCCCCAATCTCCTCATTAACTCACCAAAATTTTATTTGAAAATATTTTCAACCGTTCTCGAGATATCACCTTATAACACTTTAAAACACTCGCCCTGTAGTTAAGTGCAGATATACGCAGTTTAAAAAAGCTGTTATAATCGGATATTTTGCACTTAAAAAGTTTTAACTGAAATAATTTTGCATAATAGTGACTAGGGGAGGATGGGGGAATAAGAAACATAGGTAATCAGATACATTTTTTTTGTTTTTTCCCCATCCTCCCCTGCGTCATTAGGCTTGGTTTATAGAGAATTTGGGTCCTTTTTAGGTTAGTTAAATAACGTATAATGTTCTTTTGTTAATGTTAACATATTATTGTCTGTGGATGTTTTAATTTTTGTTGAAAATAATAAACGTGTATTAAAAAACTTAAAGATGTTTTTTTCTTTTATTATCCAATATTACATTTTATTGCAGGGGTTGAAATTATATTCATTCGACTACCTAGTAAAAACAAAGAAAAGAAGGGTTTTTCAGTTTTTAATTGACTTTAAATAGTATGCATACTAGTAAATCTATTTTAACATATTTTTACATCTGTTAGCTATAAAATACTTTCTGGTAATCTAATGACTTTTACAACTTCAAATAAAATTTTAATTTATATTAAATAAACTTTTTACAACAGGGTTTTAAACACATAATTAGGAGTTATATGTAAATTCATCAGAACTTAAAATACCTATAAACATCTTCAAAAAACCTGTGTCACATCTATAATGATAGATAAATGGTCAAGGTTCCAGATTATTTAATAAAAAAATGTAATAACATACGTAATTAGTCTGTCTATAGTTAGTTTAAAGTCCTGGTATTTGGTGTTGAACACTAATGATGTTTTTCAACATTTTTTTAATAAAAATAAAAATATTGTGTAAAACTTTGCTACTACTGTGAAGAGAACAAACAGATTTTTGTAAAATTCTCTTTATATTTTTGAATTGCAAGCCAAATGTCTGTTTGCCAAGGGTTTTTAGACAAATACGTGTTAAAGCAAAAAATTGCTTTCATTTTGCTTTTTCTCAGTGGCATAAGGGTATGGAGCTCTGGCTATTTAGAAATAAAGGATAGTTGTATACAGTGGCAGCTGGTGAAATTTTAAAGTTGTAGGTATACTTCTTGTTGCTACTTACAGGACCAGTGCCAAGTTCAGGGTTTTTAATAGTGAGCCTACTAGGAATGTTTTGGTAAAGAAAAAAATATTTTGTAATTTGCGAAAAAAAGTTGAATTTTTGAATTGACCCACCTGGGAAAAAAATTAACACGCTTAGGTATTTTATTTATTATTTTTTCCAAACAAATTTTACATCATTTTGTCGACAATTTTTAAATTTTAAGAGAAAAAATGTGTTAGTGGAAAGTTATAGTCATTTGAACTTTTTAAAACCTAAAATGTAATTTAAAAAAATTCAAATAACTATAACTTCCTACTAACACATTTTTTTCTCTTAAAATTTAAGAATTGTCGGCAAAATGATGTGAAATTTGTTTAGAAAAAATAATAAATGTGTTAATTTTTTTCCCAGGTGGGTCAATTCAAAAATTCAACTTTTTTTCGCAAATTACAAAATAATTTTTTCTTTACCAAAACATTCCTAGTAGGACTATTAAAAAACCTGAACTTGGCATGGGTTCAGTAAGTAGCAACAGAGATATACAACTTTAATATTTCTCGGGCCGCCACGGGTCTTTTGGTAGAGAAATATTTTGTAATTTGCGAAAAAGATATTTGCTTTGACCCCCCTGAAGACAAAATGAACACGCTATATTTTATTTTATTTATTATCTCTTCTAAACAAATTTTACATGAGAAGATAAGAAGAAAATGTGTCAGTAGAAAGTTATAGTCATCTGAATTTTTTTAAGCCTAAAATATAATTTAAAAAAAAATGAAATGACTAACTTCCTACTAAAACATTTTTTTCTCTTAAAATTTTCGACAAAATAATAAATAAAATGCTTAAGCGTATTTATTTTTTTCCCAGGGGGGTCAAAGCAAAAATTCAACTTTTTTTCAAAAATTACAGTTTTTTTTTCTTTACCAAAACATTCCTAGTAAGCTCACTATTAAAAACCCTAAACTTGGCATGGGTCCCGTAAGTAGCAACAGAGATATTCCTTTACTAGGTCTACTTTTTAAAAATGTTTACATTTATTGGAAAAATGTTGAGACTTAAAAATAAAGCAAATACTTGGTCTTTAAACAAGTTAATTTGGTTAATCAAGAAAAATGCTTTAAATTATAACTGCTGCTTAAACACAAGACGTGGCTGTTTTATTAGCGCAGTTTTTATACATACACAACAGTAACACATGGGTTTTGTTAACTCGTCGTTTTGTGTAGCTTAGATTTTCAAATTTCTCTACACATTTCCATTCCTTTATTTTTCTAATTATTTCCTATGAAAGCATTGTGCATATTTAATTTATTAACAAACATCTCCTATAAGGGGAATCGAGAAAAAACTATTACTGCACTGTGTAAAAGACATACTTAGGTACTTTCTAAGAAAATCCTACTTAAGCTGGGCAGCAAATATATAACTCTAAATTATTTTAAAATTGTTAGGTCTAAAAAATGTCAATGGACGTTATATTTTTCTAAGGAAAGCACTTGAATGACTTATTTTAAAGAATTAAATACATATTAACAAGAACGAAATTTGATCAGAAAATAACTAAATCCATACCACTGAATGTTAGTTTACAATATTCCAATACAATGTTGGTGCGAAAAATTTCCTCAAGTTTAAATATTTCTGTTTATTGCCTTACTTTTATAAATACACATTTAACTACACATTTATTGCGTTTTTGTTTATAATACGGTACCCTGGTAAACACAGGCTAGTCGTGAATAATTTGAAATTAGGTTTAGGAAATTTTTGGCACAAAATTCTATAATACTGGCACCTTTAAATTTTCTCATGTTGTTAAATGGCCAAGAATATTCTTAATTCTATTCAGTCTTAATATTTAAAGGTATTAAGGTAATTCTTTAAGTATGAAATAAAGAGAAAAATAAAAATATGAAATACCCTAAAATTAATATCATTTTATTCAAATTAATTTAATTAACTAAACAAGGTCCTAGTGGTATTTTGTAAGAGATTGTTCAAACCTCCAGTTTAACTCTTACCAAATATTTAGGATAGTACATATAATAGGCGAATTTGTTATAACATAGTGTTTTACAATATTTTTAGGATTTAAATGCGGCAACAATATTTTACAATATAAAACAATGGAAATTAATAGATAAGAAATTTATTTACAAAATAATTTCAAGAGGCAACAACTAAGAACACTGGTCCAACAGTCACAACCATTCTTGTCAATGGCAATGGCTAAATTTATGCACTGCCTATATATTAAATATTATTTATACTTTGGCAGCTGGAATGTTGAAGTGTTTAGTCCTGCATCCTAAATCATCACCTCTCTTAAAAGTAACATTTAAACTGTGTCGATTGCAAAGTTGGTGAGTATGAGCTAGACAAGAGTGCTATAATTTATGATTACTTGTGAGCCACGTCAAACCCTCAAAGAGACCATCACCTGTCGTAGCACATGCTGGTTGAACATACCAGTTCCTATCTCTGATACGAGTTAAACCTAATTTCTCTTGAATCTCATGGGGTTTCATGGCTTCTGGTAGGTCCTGTTTGTTGGCAAATATGAGTATTATTGCATCCCGCATTTCACGGTCATTGATAATTCTATGTAGCTCTTGACGAGCCTCGTCTATGCGATCACGATCTGCACAATCCACCACAAATATTAACCCTTGTGTGCCCGTGTAGTAGTGACGCCAGAGAGGCCGAATTTTGTCTTGTCCACCCACATCCCACACATTAAACTTAACATTTTTATAGGTCACTGTCTCTACATTGAATCCTACTGTTGGAATTGTTGTAACTGATTGCCCTAATTTTAATTTGTACAGAATTGTGGTTTTTCCGGCTGCATCCAAACCAAGCATCAATATTCTCATCTCCTTGTTGCCAAAAATTTTTGACAGTAGCTTTCCCATTTTGATGGCCCCTCACAGACACCTCTATCTAAAAATAAAAACACTTTGTCTTACTACATGAACACGTTTAAAACAGTTTCAGTTTAGTCGTTATCGCAATCACATCACTGTTTCCTTCAAACCAAGAAAACATTAAAAATTCTATGAATTTGACAACACAGAAATAGGCGTGTAGTGTTGTAGGTCACCTAACGGGATATATTCTTGTGGGAGACCTAAGTCAAAACAATTAGTCACTACACATGTACATTTTGAATTACGTACCACTAAACATTGACAATATTTACAATTTCTATAATAAATCCTAGAATGTTATACACTTCTTTCCTAAAATATGCTCCATATTGTCAGTCAAATTTGCCGACACGAAATTATGCGAACGCACATTCGTGACACGACCAAGTTGTCTATATTATTCCTAGCAACCTGTATTCAGAGTCACCTATACATGCCATAGATGTCGCCACCATAAACTAAGATAATTTTCCTACAATACAAGATGACTCTACAACAACGTGTACCGTGGGTTGCAGGAAAGTAGAAAGGTATAGCAAAAGAAAAACAACTTGACAGTTATAACAAATTTAATTATTTTATAAGTATTACAAATCAGACTCCACAAAAGCTTCGAAAGTATCTTTTAAATCCAACCCTGCTTTAACAGGAAGCAACCTACAAATTAAAAAAGAAAATCAGAAAAATAGGCATGCTTTTTTTTATCCGAGACAGCACAGAGCACACGTAGACTTCAAGCCTAAGTTTGCCTATATTCGCGATTCGCGATACATGTATATGTTAAGGTTAATTTGGATACTTGGCTAGTTTACGAACTAACCAGCTAGTTTGCAAACTAACTAAAGACACTGTTATTTTGAAGGAATCAGCCATTTCCCACAAAATAGCAGATGGTTTATAAACTAGCTGGTTAGTATGCAAACTATCGATTTGCTTCAGTTAAGATGAGGATTTTATTGAGGTTACCTTAACCTAAAAATCATGTTTTGTTTGTTGTCCAGAAAATCTAGCCAATGGTGGATCGGAGGGCACCCTAAGGTCGGAACAGGGTTAGCACCTGGATAGGGGCCCTGACCAGTCTCTTTCCTCGCAGGCGAAGAGGGATCGGTGCGAAAAAATCCACTATTGTTCCTTATGTACAGATTTTTCATTACTGCATGCGCAGAGGAAGGAACAATAGTGGATTTTTTCGCACCGATCCCTCTTCGCCTGCGAGGAAAGAGACTGGTCAGGGCCCCTAACCAAGTGCTAACCCTGTTCCGACCTTAGGGTGCCCTCCGATCCACCGTTCGCTAGATTTTCTGGACAACAAACAAAACATAATTTTTAGGTTAAGGTAACCTCAATAAAATCTTCATCTTAACTGAAGCAAATCGATAGTTTGCATACTAACCAGCTAGTTTATAAACCATCTGCTATTTTGCGGGAAATGGCCGATTCCTTCAAAATAACAGTGTCTTTAGTTAGTTTGCAAACTAGCTGGTTAGTTTGTAAACTAGCGAAGTATCCAAATTAACCGTAACATATACATATAATATAAGCTTACCTAATTTTATTTAAAGATATTTTGATATTTAGGTAATTACTAATATTAATAATAATAATTGTAACTGTGCCTATAAACCATTAAAACCTACAGTAATTACGACTTTGACAATAATTTGGCAACGCAGCACTTGACTCATTAATACTTCAGAATTGTATCTTGTATCCATGCTGCCGCCAACCTCTTGTTCATTGTACATCATTATTAGTCGCCGGATTCGCAGGCATTTGTTAAGTTGAAGAAGTGTTTCGGCTTTCGACCCAATTTTGTTGTGTTTTGTGTGGATACTATTTGATACTTGTGTTGTGTCCTTTGTGTAGTAGTGTAGTACTAGTACTAGTGTAAAATAAGTAGTGCATTAACATTTTAAAAACGTTTAGAAATTAAAGAAAAAGAACGCCTCAAACCTCTTCTGGATCTAAAACAGACCAGGAAAGATAGAGGGAAAGACATCACCAGGTATTTTAAGCCAAGTATGTACAATATGTCTGACTGGATTTGCGGATCCAACCAACGCAAAAAATGCCTTTTTGGTTTAAAAAGGCTTTTTAATTTTAAAAAAGTCACAGCAAAAATGCAATTTTAATATTTTATGTTTTTTGAGGTGTTATTTGTAGGTAAATTATTGCTTGGCAGAACTAGGCAGTTTATTAAAAAAAACTTCATTAATTAAAAGGCGTATTAGTAGTCAAGGGTTTTATCGGACGTAAAACAACGTTTTAAGAACGTTTCTCACGTCCGTTTCTGGTACATTCTGTTTGTGGACAAACTACGTCCCACGAACGTTCGAGGTAGGTCCAAAGTTTTTTGAAAACGTTCCTGGTATCCTGGTACATCCGCTGGTCTCTATAAAACGTTCTTCGAACGTTTTAAGTATATTTTTTTGTTATTAGGGTATATGACTCTGACAGAAATAACACTGCTCAGAATCCTGGCTCTAGCCTCTATTCTTTCTCATAAATTAAAGGTTTCTAAGAGTGAGCTTAAGGTTCCTATCCAGAGGCCAGAGAATTACCTTAATAGGCATTAAGTATTTTTCACATAGTGTGATGGGCAGTCTTTACTACTTTTACTGTCCCAATAACCTAAAAATTTCCAACCTACCTTCCCAACTGAACCAGACCTCCCATATACTCAGGAATCGATTTTTCCAGTATTCCTGACATCTGTGCCTCTAAAACTTCTTTAGCCACCTGTTTTGGTGATAATAATGGCATTAAATGCTCATATTTAATTTTTGGTCTCTGGCATAACCCCGTGTCAACCATATATGGACATATACACGTTAACTTTACTTTGTTTCTTGGATTAAACGTTCTTAATTCCTCATGAAGTGCTTCCATGTACCCACGCACCGCATATTTTGAAGCGCAATAAGGCACTAAATTAGGAAATCCAGCCATTCCAGCTAAAGATGATATACTAACAATGTGTCCACGGTTATTTTGTTTCATGAATGGCAAAAAGGCTTCTAGTAACTAAAATTTTAAATTTTAACAGATCAAGACATAGAAACAGGCCTGTTTATTTACCCAAAAATGGGATGTTAAGTTAACAGCTATAATTTTTTCTATTTCTTCTGGTTTATGTTCTTCCAGGGAATGGCAAGGCATAATGCCAGCATTGTTTATTAGAATTGTTACATCACCGACTTTTTCTTTTACTTCTTTGGCTGTTTCAAGAACTTCATTTCTACTTGTAATATCACATCTAAAAATATCCATATAGATATTAATAGAAATCAAGCACTTAACTATAATAATTACTTGCCTAAAAGGGTAGCCCTTCGTGTAGCCCGCCTTTGCGATTTCCTTAAAGGTTTCAATATTATTTTTTATGTTTATATCCCATCCAATAACTGTGGCGCCTTTTGCAGAATAGGCGAGAGCAAGTTCTTTCCCAATTCCATGGCCTGTACCTGTAATCTGCATAATTAATTACATGTAAGACAAAGAAAACGATCAATTATTATTAACATAAACGCCAACACAAGTGCTGTTACATAAATATTACACACATATTACGTAATTTTCTAATTAACAAAGAGGATTGACATTAAGAAAGCTCTCTAGAAAAATAGATTACCTACTTCCTATATTAAGACTTATCTTTTAAAAAAAATGTCACATCTATGCCAATAAATAAAATTTAGGGCATTTAGTTTTAGACGTTGGCAGTATTGGCAGCTTTGTTATTTGAGTGCTTCCCAGGGCAAACAGTATGATCGACTTGTTGATGTCATGGGTGCGTTCAGATTGGCGCACTATTATGCACTTGACGTTCTTTTCCTATTTTTATTACAGAAATTTCGTCGTAATATCTTCAATAATTAATTTTTTTTTTACTTGCTTTAGAGGCGTGAGGCTTTGTTGCTGGTAACTTGTTGCTAGTACAGCACAGAACTAGCTTTGAGGTTAGGCAATTACTGTCATACAGCGTTAGATATGGCTATACTCATATATATTATATATATATATATATATATATATATATATATATATATATATATATATATATATATATATATATATATATATATATATATATATATATATATATATATATATATACACAGGGTGTCTGGAAAAGGTCTGTACAAAATGCTACCACGTATTCGTGAGACTAAAATAAGACGATTTAACCCAACTTACCTATATCCAAAAGTGTTTCGTTAGGGAGATACAGAGCCCCACAGGGGTACTTAACGATTTACTTTTTTGGCTCTAACTTTTGAACCGACTTGTATAATTTTATGAAATTTTAATATTTTATGTTGGCCATAAAGACTCATAAAACCATACTACAGTAGATGTTTGACATCGTCAGGGAAGTCAGGAACGGACTTGCCACCACACTCTTTGGGCCAAATTTTTGACAGGTATCATTTTACAGAGCTCAAAACTGATTTTTTAAATACTTTGGTCATTCCTCTTTGAAAAAGGTACTCTACATTTGTTTCGATAAAATTAGCCGTTTTCGAAAAAATTAAGTTTTTGTATAACACGTTATTGAAATAATTTTATCAGAATACTACAATAAAACACCAGTCGTTTTTATTTCGTTAACAATGTGTTATTGACAACACTTTTCAAAATTGTCTGACTAATTATACAAGAATTAAGAAATGGAGCATTATTCCTATAGCGAATATGCTGACATGCATCTAATTTATGGACAAGCACTTGGCAATTGTCTGGAGGCAAGAAGAATTTATTCTGTCTGGTACATTTCCAAATCGACGTTTACCGCACCGAAGAACTTTTGAAAGGGTGGATCGTAGCTTAAGAGAAACAGGTAAAAAGTCAAGTGAAATAAAAAAATGCTAAAAATAGCGAATCTTTTGCTAATCCATTTTAGGAAGTTTTTTGCCGAGCCGTGGTGGAGAAGGGCCTCCAAGAAGAGCAAGACACTCTCAGTTAGAGGAGGAAATTCTGGAGGAGATTGCTGAAAATCCATCTAATAGTGTAAGAAAGTTGTCGGTTCAAGTTCATGCGACAAACTGGGTTGTTCATGAGACCCTTCGAGAACAACTGCTACATCCGTATCACGTCCAAAAGGTACATGCCATGTCTCCCGCTGATTATCCTGCAAGAGTCAATTACGCAAATTGGTTTTCTCAACGATTTAGGCAAAATCCAAATTTTACTAGTATTGTCTTGTTCACGGACGAAGACGGTTTCACCCGAGACGATGTAATAAATTGCCATAATTTGCATATCTGGCATGAAGAAAATCCCCATGCAATAGAACAGACAAAGCATCAACAAAGATTTATGGTTAATGTGTGGGCGGGGATTATTGGGAATCATCTCATTGGACAGTTCTTTATTGAAGACAGATTAAATGGTGCCATCTATTTGCAATTCTTGCAACAAAACTTAAACGGTTTATTAGAAAATGTGCCCTTAGAAATTAGAAATCAGATGTGGTTTATGCACGACGGTGCACTGCCCCATTTTAGCAATTTAGTTCGTCAGCACTTATCAAATACTTTTGGTGATAGATGGATAGGTCGAGGTGGGCCTATTGTATGGCCACCCAGGTCGCCCGACATGACTCCTTTAGATTTCTTCTTGTGGGAAAATTTAAAAAGGTTTGTATATTCAACGCCAGTTCACACCAGGGAAAACCTGATAGAAAGAATAACACACCACTGCAACGAAATTCGAGACATTCCTGGAATGTTGTTTCAAGTACAACAACAAAACATCCGTCGGATAAGAAAATGTATAGAGGTACAGGGCGCCCACTTCGAAAATCAGCTCAAGTAAACAAGAAGAAGGAAAGCTTTCACATTTTTAACATTTTTCTGTTTAAGCGATTTCTGAAATATCAAAAAGATTCAGTTTTAAGTACTTTTATGATTTAACTTTTACCTGTCAATAACACATTGTTAACGAAATAAAAACGACTGGTGTTTTATTGTAGTATTGTAGTATTATTTCAATATCGTGTTATACAAAACCTTAATTTTTTCGAAAACGGCTAATTTTATCGAAACAAATGTAGAGTACCTTTTTTAAAGAGGAATGACCAAAGTATTTAAAAAATCAGTTTTGAGCTCTGTAAAATGATACCTGTCAAAAATTTGGCCCAACGAGTGTGGTGGCAAGTTCGTTCCTGACTTCCCTGACGATGTCAAACATCTACTGTAGTATGGTTTTATGAGTCTTTATGGCCAACATAAAATATTAAAATTTCATTAAACTATACAAGTCGGTTCAAAAGTTAGAGCAAAAAAAGTAAATCGTTAAGTACCCCTTTGGGGTTCTGTATCTCCCAAACGAAACACTTTTGGATATAGGTAAGTTGGGTTAAATCGTCTTATTTTAGTCTCACGAATACGTGGTAGCATTTTGTACAGACCTTTTCAAGACACCCTGTATATATATATATATATATATATATATATATATATATATATATATATATATATATATATATATATATATATATATATATATAACTTAAAAAATACCTGCTACTAAACTACTAACCAAAACGACTTCTCCCTTTATTGAGGCTGGTGGATTAGGATTCAGTTTCATATACAAGCTCTCCCCCCAGTAATATATTAACCTTAGGCAGAAATTCAGAAGCTGAATAATCACACAAAATGTTTCAAACACCTTTCCGCCAGACCAGGAAGGACCGTTCCGCCTAAAATTACATGTAATAATTTTAAATGTAAGTCTACTAGCTCTATACCTATTTTTAGTGTTCCGTGCTAACGGAACATTTTTTATGGAATCACTTCGGTGTCTGTCCGTCCGTCCATATGTCACAGGCGATTTTCTCTGAAACTATTCGACGTAAAAATTTTAAATTGCACAGAGATATAGTGTGGTGGTTCAATTATAGACGTGAAGTATAAAAAGTTGAATTTTGAAGGAAAAGTTGGAATGACGGTATAAGAAAAAAGAGGCAAGAAAACCTCTATGCAAAATTTAAAGTTTATACTTATTAGGAGGAAATAAAATAGTGAAAGACATGCGTTTATGACTTTAAAGAAATGAATTACAATCAAGGACAGCATTAACTTACTTTGAAGTCACTTTCAATAATTGAAGAGGTTCTTTGTTAATCGTGCCTGGCAAAACCTGAGTAGTAAAAAAAGTGGAGAAAAAAGTACGAGACATTTTTACGAAAAATATGAGTGGTTAACCGGCTGCAAAATATCAAAAGTATACTGCTGGCCCTGTTTACTTTTCAATATAGTGGGAAAACTCACTGGAAGTCGGTCGGCATTACGGATTTAAATAATTTTGATAAAGGTGTAAAACGCCATCACTGATAGTAATACTGACTGACACTGACCGGGCAATACCGACCCTGCTGACCCTGTGTGTCTGGAATGAATATTTTAAAAATAAAAATAACTTAAGGCCTATACGGTACTCACACTTGCTGAGGTGCATTATCTTTTTTACGCTGCAGTTGTCCCATATCCATTAAAAAATTTTTAAAATTAGTACAAAATTTTTGAAAACCAATATCTATTGATGCTGTTCACTGCAAACTGATTAGCAACAACAAATAGACCGAACACAAGCAACAAAATAAAAAAAATAATAATAGGTTATCAAGTTTGTACATAACATGCATTTTAGTTTTACTGATATAACTGGGGAATTGAACTTTAAGCGTTTGTTAACAATTAACTAGTAACAAACTAATGGCAATCCTTGATAAGATATTTTTTTTAGATACCATGTATATTATATTTTTGTGGAGACAAACTGAAAATTTTATAAGTCTTAAAAGAGTTCTAATGTCTTCTAATTCTTAGTTCAGACGTTAGAACTTTCTAACGCTGGAACTAGCGGAAAATGAAAAATAATGGCTCGTGTACTTTTATCAATTTTTAAAATTACTTTTGATATTTCCCTTTCTTTTCTTGTTTCCTCTATAATCTCGTTAGTAATTGATGATGGTAAGACTGATACAGGAAGGACGTGAACTTAGAAACCTGTTGATTCTCTTGGGTATTTTCCATTTGATGAGATCCATTTTTGAAATTCATCAATGTTTGTGTCTATGAAATATCAAAACAAATAATACTCTAGTCAATAAACATTAATATGTAAAATTTCAAGGATGCTTGTCGTAAACAGCAGAAACTATAGCTGTTTATTGAAACCATACAGTTTTTAGTCATATGTATATATGTACGTATACATATATACATATACGTACATTATGAAGCATGTACATTATTTAGCCCGGTGTGGGCGCAAGTCGACCTGTATATTACCGTACAGTAATCAATCCAAACATTTTTGTCCGGGAGGGCATTTGATAATTTCGGGGGCCACAGTTTTCATATATGCATATAATGCATATACCTACATAATCTTGGGGGGGGGGGGGGGGGGGCTGTGGACCTGGGGGGGGGGGCTCAGCCCCCCGGAGAGATACCTGGATTCAACACTGGTCATAAAACGATTCACATTCATATACGTATATTCATACATGTGTATGTACATCCTTAATTAATTGAGAGTTTATAACAAAGTAATTATTGTAATAGAGTATTGTATTTGAACAACTGGTATTACGAAGCCACTTTAATTCTTATTGTATTTTAATTGGACGTTTTTGTTTATACTATTTATAAAATACAGGTCCCACTATTTATGTTTTCTTGAGATTTGACAAAACCAGAAAATATCTTTGGGAAAAAATATTATAAACTTCGCCTGTCCTTGTGTTTGTCCCACCCCCACATAACTTTAAAGCTACTGGTCAACTGGGCAACGCTCAGATCTGGTCAGATCTGAGGCTGCCCTGTATCTAAACTCTATTTGGTAGTGTCACAAACCAATTGGAAACACCCTGTATACATTATTTATATATGTTTTAACAATGTAGTGCACCTTGTAACTAAAAAAAATCGCGACGTCCTGACTGGTCTAACCCGTACTCATTTAAGTAAATTTTAATACCTATAGGTATATACTTATGAGGCTCGTTGTGCGTGTTAACGACGTTACTTAGCTCGGTGCGGGCTAAACAGGGTATATCGACCTGTATATCACCATAAAACGATTCATATACATATATATCCTTAATTGAGAGCTATCCATAACAAAGTAATTGTAATAGAGAGTATTGTATTTGAACAACTGACATCAAGAAGCCACTTTAATTTTTATTGCATTTAATTGGACGTCTTTATTTATACTATTTATAAACTAGAGGTCATACTGCTTATGTCTGTAGCGGGTTTAATTGTTACATGTAATGAAAGAAAATGTGCAAATTTATCTTTACAATTTTTTTTTAAGTTTTGCAAGCTTTTAAAAAAGCTGTATAAATCTATATACGCAATTTTTTGGTATTTTGTATACCATTTATTGTAGATTTAGACTGTATAATTTAATTTTGCAAATATTTGCAAACTTTTGCGAAAACTTATTTTTTTCAGGTCCGATACGTCCTCTTACGTTTGGTGATTGTTTTCAAGTTTGGCTGTCGGTCGAAAATGAGAAAAGATTTAGTGCAATAAAACCGTTGATTATGAACGCATACAATATTCAGAACCCTGACGAACCAGAATTATGGGAGTCAGGCCATAGTACTTACAAACAAACATTTGTAGAAGGAAGTGCTACTAATGAGTTTATGTTTTTCATAGCCTTTGCTCCTTTAATGTTATTAGAAAAAAAATCAGGGTTATTAATTTGGAAAAATCACCGATCCTCGTCATCCTTATATTGCCGACCATTAAAATTTTTATTTTCCAAAGAAAACGCAACGTTAGTGAATGAAAAATGTAACAAATTTGAAAAGTATTTCAAGAATGAAGTTACAGATGTTAGTATAATAATTAGGGAAAAACTGTTTAACGTTAATTTTTAATTTCACCTAACAATGATTGACGACAGTGTATGTAACACTGTAATAAAAATAAAATCATAATCTACTTGCTATAGTTGTGGAGCAAAGTCTACAGAGAAGAATACGTCAAATTTAACTAAGTTTATTCCAGATTCAGAAAGATACAAGTATGATTTATCGACACTGCACTGCAAAAAATAAAAGAACAGGCCAAAAGACGCATTTAGAGGGAGTTTAAAAAACAGCTTGGATTAGATATAGCCAAACCAAAGCCTGGCTATGGTACTTCCAATGACGGCAATAGGTACTGATAAAAAATTCCTTGAGCAATATAAAGTAAGTGCTCAAATTACTGGCCTCAAAGGAATAACTTTTTAAGTGTCATACTATTTCAAGACTGTTTGTAAAGCAAATATTAATATAGCCAGGTTTAATACTCTTGTTAGAAAAACTAAAGAACTATATTTTCGAGAGTATTCGTGGTATAATATGCCCGTAACAATTCATGTAATACTTGTTCATGGACTTTTTTATATTCCAATCGGTGAAATATGTCCGAAGAGTGCTTAGAAGCCCGACACAAAGAAATCTGTAAGGAAAGACTTACACACAGTTCCATTATTAGTAATGCAACGAACAACCATAGCCAAAAAACGAAAAGGCGATCCTTAAAGAATATTTCTTGATCGGCGAGGATGAAAGAAAGCCATTATTAGCTAAAAATATGACAAATATTCTCGAAGAGAGCGATACGGATATAGGTACCTATTCAGATTCAGACTAAAATGTTTAACATTTGTCTGTGTGTGTATATATTTATTTTAAGCCTCCAAACATCTCCTTGTTATACGTTTATATTGTATTCTTTTTATTTTTTATGTAGAGTTATTTTAAAACTTGATAGTGGTGAGTTTAGGTATATACATACTACGTATTTTTGATTGAAATCCATTTTAGTGTAAATATTTTAGCGCTAATTGTAGACCAATTATTGTGCAGTATTGTGTTGTAGACCATTTATTGTGCAAATACATGATATTCAGATAACTGGTCGTTCCGAAGTTGTGATTTTTGCCGCGATTCCCCATTACATCAGTGCACTGTGCGACGCTGCTTAATCAGATCTGGTCAGGTCTGAGGCTGCCCTGTAACTAAACTATTTGGTAGTGGCACGAACCAATTGATAGCACCCTGTATACATTATTCATATCTGTGTTGCGAGCCCTGACTGGTCAAACCCGCAGTGATTTAAGTAAATTTTAATACCTAGGTATACTTATAAAGCCCGTTGTGCGTGGTAACGACGTTATTTAGCTCAGTGCGGGCTAAACAGCGTATATCGACTTGTATATCACCATAAAACGATTTATATACATGTATTTGTACCTATTTATACCTTTAATTGAGAGCTATCCATAACAAAGCAACTGTAACAGCGAGTATTGTATCTGAACAACTGGCATCACGAAACCACTTTAATTTTTATTGTATTTTAATTGGACGTCATCGTTTATACTATTTACGAAAGATAGATCATACCGTTTATATTTTCTTAAGATTTGACAAAACTACAAGATATCTTTGGGAAAAAGTATTATAAACTTCGTCTGTCCTTGTGTTTGTCCAACCCAAACAACTTTAAAACTACTGGTCAACTGGGCAACGCTCAGATCTGGTCAGATCTGAGGCTGCCCTGTATCTAAACTTTATTTGGTAGTGTCACAAACCAATTGGAAACACCTTGTATACATTATTTATATATGTTTTAACAATGTAGTGCACCTTTTAACTAAAAAAGTCGCGACGTCCTGACTGGTCTAACCCGTAGTCATTTAAGTAAATTTTAATACCTAGGTATATACTTATGAAGCCCGCTGTGCATTTTAACGGCGTTGTTTAGCCCGGTGCGGGCTAAACAGCGTATATCGACCTGTATATCACCATAAAACGATTTATATACATATATTTGTATATCCTTAATTGAGAGCTATCCATAACAAAGCATTGTAATAGAGAGTATTGTATTTGAACAACTGGCACTACGAAGCCACTTTAATTTTTATTGTATTTTAATTGGACGTCTTTGTTTACACTATTTATAAAATACAGGTCACGCTGTTTATGTTTTCTTAAAATCTGACGAAACCAGAAAATATATTTGGGAAAAATATTATAAACTTGATATGCCCTTGTGTTTGTCCCTCCGAACATAACTTAAAAACTACTGGTCAATTGGGTTTGATAAGGATGCCCTGTATCTAAACTCTATTTGGTAATAGCACGAACCAATTGGAAACACTCTGTATACATTATTCATATCTGTTTTAACAATTGAATGCACCTTTTAACCCAGTAAAAAAGTTGCGACGTCCTGACTGGCCGAACCGTGAATTTTCATACCTATATACTACCGCAAGCCAGTTTGTTGTCATTGGTCATCTTACGCGCGCTTCCCACACAAGCGTGAAGATTTCACGCGTGGTCACAGTTGGGTAACTTTTACTTTAGTTTTAATATTTTTAAAGAAGTAACCATGGAAAGTAAAACCAACAGTCAAGTCGTAAGGTAAGTCTTATATGTATTTTAATATAATCAGCCATGTGAAACTTTTCTTGAATTCCATCGATCCAGCGATGGTCATATTTTATTTATTAGTATGTTCTTATTACCTTATCGATTGGATAATTTTTCGCGTTGCTTGTTTTGTTTTGAGGGTAAAATAAAATTTTACAGAAGGAATTAACTGAAAATAAATTTCGATTTAATCCCACGTTATAGGTACTTCAACTATCCATCATCTTGTACATATATCACATTATACCTAATTCAAAAATCATCAGTACTTTTCTGTAAAATATATTCTATAAAATGCATAATTACTTAGGGATGTAGAATAAAATTACAGTGTGTTACAGCATAGAATAATATTATTTATAGTCTTTGGTTACAGTCGTTTACATTTATACAAAACAAAAAGTTAATATTGTTGCAAGCACCTTATCATTTTGCAGTATTTTTGTGGAGCGATGTGCTTATACCGAATTATATCAAAATAAAGTCTTTCTAGCCACTTTTCATAACACAAATAAAATAAGTTGTGGTTTTTTATTTTCAGAAATGACTCAAAAACACTTTCTCAACAGATATCTGAAATCTGGCCAGTAGTTTTTGATTTTATTTGCCTACTATTGCATTTATTTTATTACATTGGCGAAGCGACTTTTAGACTGTTCAAACCAGTAGAACCGGCGTCAGTCAGAGAAGAACTCGTCTTGGTAAGTAGCAATATGTTATGAAAATTTTATAAAAGTTCTCAAAAGGAGATGGGCAAATAAGGGACATCCCCCCCCCTAACATGTATATGAAAAAAAAATTCTAATAAATTAATCAATAAAAATAAAAATGAACGATGGAGGGAACATATTGATATAATACATTCTTAAAACTAATCAGACTTAGTACTTGATACATTGCATATTCTTAAACAATTACATACCAATTATATCACATTGCGTAATTTCCTCTTAAAGGCAGGTAAAGTGCAGATGAAAATATCAATACTTGCACTCACTGCATTCAGGGTTCTCAGAGCTCTATCGATTGGAGAGTGCATGCCATATTTAGCGTGATAAAAGGGGATAAAAAAATAAATCATGATTACGCAGAACATTAAACTTTATTTGCGATTTTGCGATAACAGTTGTGGACAATCACATATACCTTTTTCTAATTTACAAACAAGACACGCAACAAACATGACTCTTCTTTTTTTCACAACTTCTAGAAGATGTTTAGCACGATTCTTGAGGGACATCACAGGCGTTTCTCAAACAGACTAAAGAACTAAAACTGTGGCAGCATCGTTTTGGTCATATTTCTTTTTCTTCTTGAGATTCAAAACCGAACCAGTTGTTTGGAACTTTTTTATCGTGTTGTAGATTGTCATTTCAGTTATTGGGATTCCTACAAATTTCTCGCTAAATTGTTCCATGACCATGGACCATGATGGAGCGGTATGATACTTGGCCATGAACCATAACACTGGACAATGAAACTCCTTTGTTCAGTAATTACTTCATTTAATAAAGACATTGACAAATACATATGTCCATAGGTGTCATTATTGTTTAATATGTAGAAACTAGTAGTACTAGTACTCTGGTTAAAGGTGTGAGAAAGAATAGTTGGGACTTTAAAAAAATAATGTGACGAAACTCATTACTTTAAATATTTAAATTTTTTAATGAAATCTTTTACTTCGGCATAGGGTTTAATTTAAAACATATTTCATATTTGTTCTTTTGGTAGAAAATGATAACAAGGTATGTTTACTCCTACCCAAAATAACATTTTCGTATTTTTATGCTCCCTGCATAAAAAAATACAAGCAAACCCAGTGGCGGCTGGTGAAATTTCAAAGTTGTATATCTCTGTTCCTACTTACAGGACCCGTACCAAATTAAGGGGTTTTAATAGTGAGCCCACTGGGAATGTTTCGGTAAAAAAACATTTTGTAATTTGCGAAAAAAAGGTGAATTTTTGGTGTGCCCCTCCTAGGAAAAAAATAAACAGGTCTAGGTATTTCACTTATTATTTTTTCTAAACAAATTTTACATCATTTCGTCGACAGTTTTTAAATTTTGAGAGAAAAAAATGTGTTAGAAAGTTAGGTATAGTCATTTGAATTTTTTTAAGTCTAAAATATAATTTTAAAAAAAATTCATATGACTATAACTTTCTACTAACACATTTTTTCTTTCAAAATTTAAAAAATGTCGACAAAATGATGTAAAATTTGTTTAGAAAAAATAATAAATAAAATACTTCTAACTTTTTTTCGCAAAATACAAATGTTTTTTTTTTTTACCAAAACATTCCCAGTGGGCTCACTTACTATTAAAATCCCTAAATTTGATACGGGTCCTGTAAGTAGGAACAGAGATATATACAACTTTGAAATTTCACCAGCCGCCATTGAGCAAACCCAAGCAAAAACTTTTATCAGAAGTGCCATTTTTACATGTCTTGCAAAATTTGGTCCATTTGTCCTCTCCTAAACCCCATCCGCGAACAAACTGTATATATTCTCCGATACAATTTTTTTAGTGTAGTCGATAGGCGGGCGACGGTCCTTGTTGACCTTCTTTATATTTATTTTCTTGAATATCATTTTAAGCGTTAACTTGTGGCTTATGAAGTTATGACTTTTAAATATCAGGTTTAATAACCAGTATGTAAGTTTTAATTGCAGCAAACTTTTAAATTAAAAAACTGATATATAACGCATGTTAATAATACACATTAGGAAGTTAATGATTAATAAATTACTACATTTGGTAGTTTATTACCTCGATCTTTAAAAAAAGTCACGCAATACCCGCCTTTCAACAATTATCAGTAATCAGGTTTTTCAAAGTATTTACTTTTTTCATAAATATATAACGTTGAGCTAACTGACAACGTGCAATTAAAAATTTTGTCAAAGAATGGATATCTGCAGAATTTTTTCTTTTAAAATGAGTTCAAAAACCAATAGATTTTCTTAATGTGTGTACGTTCCTGTACAGGATCACCCTGTATACACAATAATGGTGTTTACTCATTTGTTAAACTAAAATATAAACATATATAGCGTCATTTTCCTGGTCACCACTGACCGCAAAGGAAATTCGGATTATTTTTATTATTATTATTGTTTAATTACATACGTATATATATATATATATATATATATATATATATATATATATATATATATATATATATATATATATATATATATATATATATATATATATATATATATATATATATATATATATATATATATATATATATATATATATATAGAGTAAAGTGACCAAATATGGAATACCATTTTGTTATTTATGTTTAAAATTTTTCTTTTGTGCAAAAATGGTTTGTTATATTACTAAAACCTTTTATTAAGGATCATCTGAAAATATTTTTGGGGTTATAAGGGATTAAATTTCTTATAACAGAAATTATGAGCTAATAAACAAAAAGTTGCATATTCCTGTGTGTTATATTTTTAAGCCTAATATGGAATACCTTATTAAATAAATAAAATATGTTAAATAAACGTTTATTTAATCCTAAAAAATAATAGTAGGTATCTACAAACACATCAACCAGAAAACTATCTGCTTTCAAAGAAAATATAACATCTAAGCAAATTTAAAAAAAAAATGTTTAAGCAACTGAAAAACGACTTTCTTACAAACAAAAAGAGACTTTAATTGTGCAAGGCACAAACAAAAGTTATTTGAGAAAGTCACAAACAAAATGCTCGCTCAGTGCACCTGAGAAATCTTCGTGTGCCCAGTGACTGCACAATATACACTGGATCCATCACTGGATCCAGATTTCTCAGGTTTGCTCAGGTGTACTCCATATTTGGCACTAACCTCACATTAAATTGAACCTTGTTTTTTTGCTAAAAACATAAAATTAACGATTAACAACGACAACAATAAAAATCAATGACATTCGGGGATAGGCATGCAATCAAAGGAATTCAATTAAACTGAGACGTGTTACCAGAAAACAGAAAAATACTTGCCAGGAAATAAACTTTCAATATCAGCATAAGTGTTTACCGGCGGTATGATCCATACTAATGCAAACATGGCTACGAAGACTTCGCGGCAATGCAAAAATAAGCGTTTGTGGATGTATCAGTCTTCAGTTAGTAAATGGCGCAAACAGTTTTTAAAATAAATCGATATTCCATATTAAGCACCTATTCCATATTTGGTCACTTTACTATATATATATATATATATATATATATATATATATATATATATATATATATATATATATATATATATATATATATATATATATATATATATATATATATATATATATATTATATATATATATATATATATATATATATATATATATAATATATATATAAATATTACATAAATACCTGTCGTATGTTTCTACCGCTTTACAGTAATGGTAATGATCTTTGCCCTTGTAACGTAACATCATTGTTATGTAATGTAAAATGTATGTTAATGTATATAGGTAAATTAACCCAGTTACCCAGTATTACATGCGTGTTGCGTAGTTGTCGCTTTTATTTAAGTTTAGCAATGCTTATACCAGTAGCGTACGTCGACAATAATTATAAAGGGGGAAACAATCCAATAAAAATAAATAAAATTGACATGGCGTTTTACACTATTGTAAAAAATCAGTGCAGAAGCGCATAATGGGGTGAGTACCGGGGGGAATTAGTTTTTGTTCAGTAGTATAAATTATAATTTCTGTTTTTTTTATTCAAGAATATAATTATTTATATTTAAAAAATGCTTACCTTTTAACCGGCAAAAGATAAGCTGTGTGACAAATTGTATATGTAATTGAACAAAAGTTTTAAAAGCGTTGTTTTTTAAAAAATCGCGATTGCCGCCTCTCATTTTTTTTGCAAAATCGTGTATTAAATCGTCCAGTTCTACTTTCCTTACTTCTTGCTTTTCTATGCTAATAAAACAGACATCTGAAAGTCTCTCTTTCGTCATCGTATTACGGAAATAGTTTTGTTTTATTATTTTCAGTTTAGAAAAAATATCTTTCAACCATGGCCACAGTAACTAGTAAGGTTATATTGACATACATCAGGTAAACTTGATGCTGCGCACTTGTTCTTAATTATTAAAAATTACCCAGTCCATTTATTGACGTCAACTCACGTAAGTCTTGCATAAATACTGATATGAGCTGGAAATTCAGGGGATGACATTACTAAATCTTTGTTGAAGAGCACTGGCTTCATTATAGAGTTCATCATCAGCAGCAGTTGTAATATTTTTTGGGGAAAGAAAGTTATTGTGTAGTTTGATTCTATAAAGCAGCGAAACAGGGTCTTTTTACATAAGAAAAAGCTACTTACGCCACCAAACTGAAGTCAAATATAACTGAAAAATTGAAATTTCCACATTTGGGGTAGAAGAAATAACATCACTGTTCAATATAAATACATCTTTTGGATCTAGAGGCCTGGGGGGGGGGGGGGGGGGGTCCGGACCCCCCGTATCGACGCCACTGCTCTTTTGCGATGGGTTCAGATCTGATAACATTAGAAATGCTTTTGATGTGTTGTCCCAGGATTTTGCCTTTCCTTGCTAATATAATTATATAACTCCTGCCTTTTGGAGGGTATGTTTCCAGACCACTGAAAAATAGCGCGTGTAACACCTAGCTCTCCCTAAAAAGCCCAGTGTCATGGCTTCGAATAATCTGAGGCCTATTAGTGTTCTGCCCTGCCTTTCAAATCTTTGCTATTTATATGGGAGCTGAACTTTGAACAATTTTAATTGCTTTCAGCTCCTTTTTTGCAGTTATATAAAGTACCAGGTTTGTATTTCTAGTTATTAATTAGTTGCAAATAAACTTATTATAATTCTTATAATTATTAACATTTTGCAGTCGACTGACCACTCATATTTTTCGTAAAACCCCACGTGGAAATGTCTCCTGAATCTTTTGGCGACTTTTCCCCTTTTCTCTAAATTAATTGGAACCATTGGCCTGCCAGATTTAACAATGTCACTTTTTTCTTGAAATTTTTGACTAGAAAATACTTATTTTAAAAAACTATATACGACACAAGCATACATCTCATACACTCACAGAAGATGGGTCCCTCCATTGCAAAAAAACAGAAATACACCCTGAAAAAACCATAAATACACTTAAAAGATGCATAACTAAAACCCGCGAAAGGAGGCAGAAAGAGTGCTTTCCTGGCTATTAAATTTGCCCGGTTTATGAAGGTGTAATAGGCGAACTTGGTCATGCCGAAAGGCGCTTCCAGGCCCAGGCCACTGACTAAATGAGGTACCTATTTATTTTAATCATGTTGAGGTACCTAACAGTAGGTATATCTCCTTTAATGTAAAGCCTGGGGTAAAGCAAGGACGTAGGAAACGTCTGGGTTTTAATAGTACCTAGTGAACTATTGATTTAAAGTTCTGTGGCTTGCAATTGCTAGAGCTTTTATTCTTTAACATCTAATGATTATTGCAATTACAGATCACAGGAGCGGGTCATGGAATAGGAAGACAACTTGCACTCCAATACGCTGGTCAAGGAGCTACCGTGGTCCTCTGGGACATAAACGAAAAAGGCAATGAAGAAACAGTCCAAATGATTATGAAAGCTGGAGGACCTAAACCATATGCTTATAAGTTAGTTCCACAGTTCCAAGTAGATTATTTGCTTCCCTTAGGAGTCGGTCTTGTTAAAGCAAGCAAGAATACTTAGCAGTCTTGTTACTTGAACTTGAATCTAACATTATTTCCATATTAAGGAATTACACTAAAAATAGCTCTAAAATAATAAGCTATAGTAGCCAAAGATTATCCTTTTGTTTTCAAAATAACTGCCAATCAACTTCCACGAAGTTAGCTGCAGTTAAAATTATTCTGACAACACAATTTTTGGTACAAGAACCTATAAAAACTATATACCCCAAACATTCTTACTTGCAGGAGTGGTCCATTTTTAGAACTACCGTTTTTAGAGACGTGTAGTACCCAGAATAAAAAGTTCTAACGTATTACGATATTCCTAAAAAATCTGACCAAAAAAAATTCAATAATCTTGTTATTTTAGGTGTGATGTTTCTAAGAGACAAGAAGTTCTAAATGTTGCACAAAAAGTCAAAGAGGATATTGGAGACGTTACTATTTTGATTAACAACGCTGGGATTATGCCAGCGCATCCACTTGAACAACACACCGAGGAAGAAATAAGGAAAATCATGGATATTAACGTTTTAGCTCATTTTTGGGTAGGATAGGAATCAAAACATTCTCTAAAGTGCCATTAGCACATACAGAATTAATTAGTTAATAATATTCATTCAAAGACGTTCCATTTTACATGTATTTGGTTTATAAGATTTACATAACATCGTTGAAAATATTAACGTTTTTCAGACTCTAGAAGCCTTTTTACCCGCGATGAAGAGAAACAATCACGGTCACATAGTGGCTCTTTCATCAATAGCAGGAATAGCGGGGATTCCAAACTTGGTACCCTACTGTGCATCAAAATTTGCCGTAAGAGGTTTAATGGAAACCTTAACAGATGAACTGCACTGGAATCCTAACAATCAGATTGAGACTACAGTAGTATGCCCCTTTATGGTTAACACCGGAATGTGCAAAAAGCCATATGTAAGATTTGAAAAGATGTTAAACTTAATGGAACCCGAGTACGCTGCGCAACAAATTATGTTAGCACAAAGGACCAACGTAAGGGAATGTACAATACCCAGGTGTTTGCTGACTGTTAATAATGTTGCAAGGTAGGTAACTTTATAAAATTCTAATGAAGTCTTAAACTAGTTAGTTCTTTTTTAAAAAAAAAGTACCTGTAATGTAGAAGCTATAAAAAATGTATTTTTTAAGGTTACTTCCCGCAGCACCCGCAGATAAGGTAAAGAAATTTTTCGGAAGTGGTGTCCACTCGGATCTTTAGAATTATTTCAAGAGCAACAGCCTTAAAGGATTTCGAGACTGAATCACCATAACACATTTTTGCTATGCAAAAAACTACAGGCTTACGGTTTATAGGGATTTAAATCATTTTTTTAACATGCCATGTGCAATACTGGATAATAGGTGTTAGATGAGTTATAAGAATTTTCCAATGACTTAAATACTAACGATATAACAATGGGGAAAATTGTTCCATGATTTATTTTATTGTAAAATCTATTGGACGATTACGATCATCCCTCTTAGACTGGGGATGTTCTTGTCATATATCATATAGTCCGTGTCAATAATAAGCTGTAAAACACTGTGATAATTAGAGCTGTATAACTGTTCTCGCAACACATAACATCCGGCTAGGGAACGGACTGGACAAATCGCGCCCGTCCAGGGTCGTCGAGAGCCGGGACGGGCCCCCGGATAGTGGTTTTTTTGGCCCCCAAAAGAGGAGTTATTGCAATAATACTTTGATACAGCCCATGTAGACTAGGTAGGTACTAACGTACCGTGGGCGTCTGAGGGAAATGTAGGAAACAGTCAAGGGAGGAATTATAGCGGCTAGTTCTTCAGAGCAAAATCCGTGGAAGTACCGGTAGAAAAGGGATAACTCCCCAACAGCGCTACGATGAACGAGAAAAGGGAGTCTTCCTGTGAGGTCTGTGGCATTGATAAGTCGAATGGCTCTCTTTTGGATAGAATTAAGGATGTTAAGTGTCGAGGGTAATGCCGCTCCTCAGATGTGGGAACAATACTCGAGGTTATGTCTTATTTGGGAAACATAGAGTGTGCAAGTTGGAAGGAGAGAAGTATTTTCTGGCTCGAAAGAGAAAATCAAGCTTTTTAGCTGCCGATGTGGCTACTGAAGGAATGAAGCAATGCCAACAAGAGCGAACGTTTTATTGTTCTGTAGGGCTTGGCCATTCATGTGAATGGGGTAAGCGTTGCCGGATTTTTTGCGTGGCGGAGGGGCAAGACTGGGTTTTGGAGGCGTTGAACTGAACAAGATCCTTGGCACCCCAGTCTAAGATTTGAAGATCCTGGGAAAGGGATAGGTGCATAGATCTGCGTCTTATATCGAGCTCTTGATTGAAAACTTGCCTGGAAAAAAATTAATGTTGTAATGAAGAGTACTATCGTCAGCATGACTGTGGATGGAATTGGTAGTTGAAGAGAGCATATTATAAATATACAGATACTACCCGCAAGTATAATTGGTTTTTTTTTAGAATTTTTTTTTTGTTACGTTTTGTTTTTCAATATAATATCGTCATAATAAGCATTTTCCTGAGGCGTTTATATTTTTAAAACTCAAGAAAGTTTTTATAACAAGACACATTCGATAGGAATATAAATAAATTAAAGATATAAAACGTATTTATATTTGATAATTACATTTTGAGTTGCGCCCGTCAAAGCAGTGCGGGCCCGGGGAATTTGCACACCTGCCTATGCCGCGCGGGAACGGTTGTACCGCTCTAGTGATAATAATTGCTTTAAACTGGTCCATTGGTTGTAACACAATAAAATAAAAATCTTACGTTCACAGTTTCGTTTTTTATTTAACCCATTTTCCGCCAGTGGCGGCTGGTGAAATTTTAAAGTTGTATATCTCTGTTGCTACTTACAGGTTTTTTAATAGTGAACCTACTAGAAATGTTTTGGTAAAGGAAATATATATATATATATATATATATATATATATATATATATATATATATATATATATATATATATATATATATATATACAGTGTAAGTTTTTTAAAACCTGACATAGGCTAACTTTTTTATTTGAAGTGATAGACTAGTACTTCCAAAAGCAAAGTTGTATGAACTAACCTAACTAAGAAAAATCAACAAAACATTTTTCTCCAGCGTTGCCAGATTTCACAGTAGCTACTTAAACAATATTTTTTTAAATGACAACACCGCATTTTTTTATCATTCATTATATTAAAAATGTGTAGTAACATTTTTTTATTAGAGTACCCGTTTTTCAGCAATCGGTTGAAAAAAATTAAAATAATCCGCAGTCTATTGGTATCAAAACGTTTATTTGAGGGCCAACCCAGCACAAATTCTTTAATACATGCTCCAATTGATGCCCTTCTTGTAGTCTGCATCAGAAAAGCCGTTTTACAATATTACTGTTAATATTTTCCAATACAGGTATCGGGTGTAATGCTATTATTTGAATTTTTTTGGACCGATTGCTCAAAAATGGCTACTCGAATAAAAAAATGTTACTGCAAATTTTTTATTCATAATTTTGAGATCTCTTGAATAATGATAAAAAATGCGGTGTTGTCATTTAAAAAAATATTGTTTAAGTAGCTACTGTGAAATCTGGCAACGCTGGAGAAAAATGTTTTGTTGATTTTTCTTAGTTAGGTTAATTCATACAACTTTTCTTTTGGAAGTACTAGTCTATCTTTTCAAATAAAAAAGTTAGCCTATGTCAGGATTTAAAAAACTTACACTGTATATATGTATATATATATATATATATATATATATATATATATATATATATATATATATATATATATATATATATATATATATATATATATATATATAATATATATATAAATGGTTCAAGAAAAATAACTATATAAAAGCTGACTGACTGACATATCAACGGACAGCCTACACGGCTGCACTGGATCTGAGAACTTGAAATTTTGCACAGAGGTTTCTTATATAACGTAGGCATCTGTTAAGGAAGGGTTTTTCAAAATTCAGTCCCTAAGGAGGTGAAACAGGGGTTTAAACTTTGTATGAAGAAAAACTATTAGATGGCCCCATTAACTCGAAACTTCATAGAAGTACTCTAAAAACTAAACGCCCAAACACGTGTTTTAGTTTTTAATAAAATCAACCCCTGGGGGGGTGAAATGGAGGTTCAAAGTTTGTAATGGGGTAAAAGTGTTATACTGGGAAGACACAGGCGAAAGCTAGTTAATGTATAAAAATATTTTTTTACCTCCAAAAAGTTAGGGAAGCCCGAAGCGGTGCTTCCCCGGCTCCCATGGACCTCACGCTCCTGGTTGCTGGAATAAATAATGCTACACAGACTATGCAGAAAATAAAAACACTTTAAACCAAATTTTGCTGTTTTCTTCGTTAGGCCGGAATTTTTTCATCTCGTCCTCGCAATTTGATCTAGTACGGACCTGGAAAAATTTTAATTGGTTTAGAAACTTAAAAGAACTAATAATGTGTCACATGAAACGCAATAAACGAATGAACGCGGTGCTGCTGATACCAATTATTATAAAATGATTTAATTTAGCTCAAAACGAGGCATAGCAACAATAAATAAAAAGATATTAGGGTCAATTAATTGTTTATTATGCTGAAAAAATTTAGAAATAACAAAGTATCAAAATAATTTGATATACCAATTTAAACATAAGAATCTTTTTCGAAATGAACAAAAAATTTGCTTTCTTTCCCTGACGGACACAAAACCCTCAAACTAAAAAAGATACTTCTATGACCAAAACTAAAATTCATCATTTGGTTTCGTATAAAGTTTATTGTAAAAGATAATTTACAACGAAAAACTCAGTTAAAACAATAAAAATGTTTATCATTTTTAATATTACTTGTATTTTATTAAATATATATACCTAGAAATTTAGTAGTTGTGTAGTTTTTAACTCTAGAGAGCTGAAAACTTTTATATTTATCTAACAAAGCTGTCAGTTCGGATGAAATATATATAACAATAGCAGGAAAGTATTTGTACACTAACAGGTTGTACATCACCTTCGAGTTTTATATTTATAATTTCACAAATAAAGATAAATAATTTACAAAAAAACTTTTATTCAAAATTATTTTAAGTTCCGATTTCCATTTTTACAGAAAATTACTAGCAGCAGCACAATATTTGATCTAAAATCATAAATAAATAATTAAAACTGTACCCTAACACAGGTTAAGCCGGAAGTCTGTCAAATGTCAAAATCAGCATGTATAATTTATATCGAAGACGTTTACTGTGGTGTTAATTTTCAATGAATTACAATAGATTTGGTCAGACTTCGGACTTACCCCAGTGCCGGCTTATGAAATTTCAAAGTTGTATATTTCTGTTCCTACTTACAGAACCCGTACCAAATTTAGGGGTTTTTATAGTGAGCCTCCCGGGAATGTTTTGGTAAAGAAACAAAACATTTTGTAATTTGCGAAAAAAGTTGAATTTTTTTTAGCCCCCCCTATTTTATTTATTATTTTTTCTACACAAGGTTTACATCAATTCGTCGAAGATTCTTAAATTTTAAGAGAAAAAAATGTGTTAGTAGAAAGTTATAGTCATTTGAATTTTTTTTAAATTATATTTTAGGTTTAAAAAATTCAAATGACTATAACTTTCTACTAACATATTTATTTCTTTAAAATTTAAAAATTCTCGACAAAATGATGTAAAATTTGTTTAGAAATAATAATAAATAAAATACCTCAACGCGTTCATTGTCTTTCCCCGGAGGGGGGGAGGGGCTAAAAATAATTCAACTTTTTTTCGCAAATTACAAAATGTGTTTTTTCTTTACCAAAACATTCCCAGGGGGCTCACTATTAAAACCCCTAAATTTGGTACGGGTCCTGTAAGTAGGAACAGAGATATACAACTTTGAAATTTCATAAGCCGCCACTGACTTACCCTGTACACTAGTAATTCTTTGTATATTAAATATAGATAATCTTAAAAACAACACATACTTTTTAACAATATAGTACATTTATTTGGAAAAAATATAACAATTTCAAATAACTTGATAACGAACTCATATATGTTTTCAAGTTAATAAAATAATAATTTGGTAAATACTTAAAATACACATTGGATAAAGTCATTTGAAATTGACAAAAGAAGAAAAATCAAAGAAAACGCGGTTTTTCAATGGTTTAACTGACCCTATTAGCTTAAATCCCGTGGTTTAAAAAAAGTATAAATATAGATATAGCACGTATTTTTACAGTGTTCCATACAAAATATAAATATAAAGACCTGTAATGAGATTAAAATGCCATCCATTGCGATATTCTAGGCTCCTCTTTTAACTCTGCAAAAATTGAATATACACTTGTCACAATAACTTCAGAAATGGCTGACTAGAGTATAAAAATATTTTTACCGAGTATAAATTAAATACTTTTTAAAAGATCACACCTTATTGAGAACAACTCATTAAAAAATACTAAGAGAAGTGCTATGATAAAAACCAAATTTCAAGAAACCAGCAAACACACTTGTAATGTTACTTGAATGTTATGTACATGATATGTAAATCTTATATACTTGTTTATATAAAATCTACGTAAAATATACCTAATACATATTTACGTAACATCAGAAGTTTATATGGGAAAGTGCTTACTTATGTGGTTCTTGAAAAATTGATAAAACCAAAATTTCAAGAACCCAGTAAACACGATTGCGATAAACCAGTTTATATAAAATTTACGTAGGATGTACGTAATACTTCTGTAACATCACAGTACCCGTTACATAAAACATACATAAACTTAAGGTAACATGTAGGTAATATTTATGTAGCATGTACATAATACCTGTGTAATATTACAGTACATGTTACATAAATTATATATAAACTTAAGTTTATGTAAACTTTAAGTAACATGTAGGTAATATTTACATAACATCACAAGAGTGTTTGCTGGAAAGGTACTTATTCACGTCGTTTTGAATAGTATGATTTTATTTGAAACAAGACACCACTCTATATTCACTAAAATGTCTTTAAGGAAATAAGTTTTGTAGTGTGCTCTTTTAAAAAGGGTATTAATTAACCCAATTAAATTGGCCAAAAATAGAATCCTAAGCTAAATATTAGAGCATAATAGAGCATGGGATCCTAATGTACTACATTTTTTTGGGATATAACATTTAAGAGATCGCTTGTCTAGTTCTAGTTGCTGCAGAGTTGCTGCTGGTTTATAAAAATTACACTTGCTATGTATTTGTATTTCAAAGCATGTTAATTATACATAGCAACTGCAGGCGCAGCCCGTGAAATTTTAAAGTTCTATATCTCTGTTGCTACTTAAGGGACCTATGCAAAGTTCAGGTTTTTTAATAGTGAGCGTACTAGGAATGTTTTGATAAAGAAAAAAAAATATTTTGTAATTTGCGAAAAAAGCTGAATTTTTGAATTGACCCACCTGGCAAAAAAATTAACACGCTTAGGTATTTTATTTATTATTTTTTCTAAACAAATTTTACATTATTTTGTCGACAATTCTTAAATTTTAAGAGAAAAAAATGTGTTAGTAGAAAGTTATAGTCATTTGAATTTTTTTTAAATTATATTTTAGGTTTAAAAAATTCAGATGACTATATCTTTGTACTTAACACATTTTTCTCTCAAAATTTAAAAATTGTCGACAAAAATGTAAAATTTGTTTAGAAAAAAATAATAAATAAAATACCTAAGCGTGTTAATTTTTTTCCCAGGTGGGTCAATTCAAAAATTCAACTTTTTGTAGCAAATTACGAAATATTTTTTTTTCTTTACCAGAACATTCCTAGTAGGCTCACTATTAAAAAACCTCAGCTTGGCATGGGTTTTAGTACCCAAGAAAACCCGTTACTAGCAACAGAGATATACAACTTTAAAATTTCACGGGCCGCGCCCGATAGCAAGTGTAATTCGTAAAAACCTTATTTAAAAGTATAAAACATAAATATATACGGTTCTTTTAAATATAGCTTTCAGCAGTCCAACTCTCTATAGCCACATATATTTTCCATGCTTTCTATAGGCAAACATGTAGCAATTACAATCCCAAACTCAGATTCCGATTTTATAAAATAATTTCATATAGCCCACAATATTTCCATTGTTCTCATAATATATACAATTAAATATAAACACATTTTAGGATCCTATTCTGTAATAAAAAAATAAAGTGTCTCAAAATGTAAATCGTCTAATGAGAAATAGCCTTATACAGTGTGTCGGCTTAAGTTCGCAGCATATGGGAAACTTTTTTATTTTTAATTTTACGAAAAAAAGGTATTCTTCATAAAAAGTTCCGCATGGTCCAAAACCTAAAATGCAACCATCAGATATCGAAATTTCCCAGTCATATACGAGGTCGGTCAGAAAATATGAACTTTACCCTAGAGTAAAATACTTTTATTTTTGACAATATCGAAAACTTTTATGAAGAAAATTTATTTAGAATTGTCAACTAAAATAAACAGTTCTCTTTATTCATCAAAAATTTGACAACCTTTAGGTTTCTTAACCTCTGTGTTGCAGTATTTTGATGATGCATTAAAATAATTGATACATAACAAAATAATTTATTTTACAATTATAAACTTGAATACAGTACTAATATTGTAATAATAATATGTAGTAAGTTAATAATATTTGACGTTCAATGGCAGATATGTAAATATCATGGCAACCTAATTAGAAATGCATTCATATCAATGTGTTCACTGTTGTAGGGTAGAGAATGGGAAAATATACAAAATCAACAATTTTTATTTTTATCAAATTTTTAATGAATAAAGAGATAACTGTTTATTAGAAATTAGTTTACAATTCTAAATAAATTTTCTTCATAAAAGTTTTCGATATTGTCAAAAATAAAAGTATTTTACTGTAGGGTAAAATTCATATTTTCTGACAGACCTCGTATATGACTGGGAAATTTCGATATCTGATGGTTGCATTTTAGGTTTTGAACCATGCAGAACTTTTTATGAAGAAAAACTTTTTTTTCGTAAAATTAACAATAAAAAATTTTCCGATATGCTGCGAACTTAAGCAGACACACTGTATATGCGAGTCATTCAAAAAGTAGCAGACATATTTCTTCTCATAAACTGGCGAGAGCCTCAAGGGACGGCCCTAAAGTAATATATGTAGGCCAGCTACCTTATAAACTCCCTAATAGAAACAACAAATTATTAAAGCCATTGTAAATTTCCGAGCGTGGAGCAGTTTCAAACAATAACCACACAGGCATGGCCAAAACATTTCGAGACACGTTATACTGATCATTACAAATCCAATTTACAGAACTGGGCCTAACCACAAAACTTAAGCTACATTGGCCGACTTGATTTTAGGACAGTAGTGGTGATTATTTTACACAGCATGGTATGGCATAAATCATATGTTGACGTCTCGGTGAAATGAATAGTGCTCTTTTTACCTAGTTGGCTACTCCCCTACTCCAACAACGGACAAACCGCCGGATAGTGGAGTAGGAGATGAAGAAACCGTCGACATCATTCTGCATTGTTCTTTTACTACTGGATCTAAAAATAAAAATATATTCCTGCACGTCTTGCTTTCTGCCAGCTATTCAATGACTTTTTTTTATTTAAAACTACCTTAATATATAGGGCAGTAATTAATAAACATGGTAAAGGAATTCAGGAAAATATTCATCTTCTAAAAATAAAACAAAAATGTTTTATCAGTAGTAGCCATCATATCTTAACCTGAGGAAACCTGATATTGCAAAATGCAACGGACAAAGTTTTATAGAAGGTTCATTAGCCAAAAATAAGAAAAAAGTTCATATTACCATAGGCCGGAAATGCTTTGTTTCCGAGATACATATCGGATATATATTAATAGGACCTGTTTTTCACGTTTGGTCAAAGATTCACTTGTAACAATTTGTTGGTAAAGTTTTGCAACACTGTACAACCCAGTAATTTTCTGACTATTCCACAGCTAACTAGTTCGCAAAAATAACCCCAAAAACTTTTAGCGCTTTCTCAACTTAAGCACAAGAACTTCCTCTACAGGATGAGTTTTTTTTAAAGTGCTACACAAGGCGATATCTCAAAAACAGTTTAAAATATTTTCATGAAATTTTGGTGAGTTAATAGGGAGATGGATATTTAAACATATTTTTGGCATTTACCCCCTCTCTCCATTTGGAGGGGTGGGGATAACTCTGGAATTTTAAATGGGATGAAGTACTTTTGTTTATAAAATTCGAATCTACGTATAAAACTACGGATGAGTACAATTTTTTTTATTTGCTCTTTCGGTTATGGAATTATGATTTAAGGTTATAAAATAAAAAAAGTATTTACCACTTAATTTCAACTTATTTATCATCTGTCATGCTTTAGAAGTTGTTCGAAATGTCCCCCTTCAACTTCCAAACACTTTCTCACTCTTTTTTTAAATTAATTTCGTGCCCTCTGTAACATTTCAGGGGTCACTAATAAGTAGGCAAAGCGGATTCGGTCTTTCATATCGTCAAAAGTTGTAGGTGCAGTCGCTATCACTTTGTCCTTTATAAAACCCCACAAGAAAAAGTCAAGGGAAGTCAAATCCGAGGACCCAGCAGGCCAGTTGACGGACCAGCTCGTCCAATCCACCGATGTTAACATTTATCTGTTTATGTTATAATTTACTAGTTATTGTATATAATCACTGGTTATTGCTTTTAAGTATTAATAACTAATAAAAATCAACATTTATTGTTCAATAGAATAACTCATTTTGCATAAAAATAAAATTATAAATGAAGAAAATGAATAATATGAAGAAAATTTAAAAAGGTAGCCGGTATTTCGTTCGCAACCTGGATAGTTATATACCTGAAAAGTATATTCATGCGAAATAATTTTTAATTTGTAACATTTCAAAAACGATTGAAATACCGCATAGGGTATGTTATATACAAAATATGTCTAGAACTTCTCCTAGAATCCAAAAATATAATAAAAATCATACCATCCAATTTAAGATAAAATGATGTTTTATACTATATTTTTTTTATTCGATGCTCAATTGTTTTGCAGATAAGATATATGACTGATCCATAAAAATCCCAAAAACTTTCATATCTAACATTTTTTCCTATCTTTAAAAATAAAAAAGTTATAAGGTCAGTTTATTTTATTTGGACATCCCTGTACATCATCCCATTTAAAATTCCAACCTTACCCCCACCCCACAAAATATAGAGGGGGGGGGGGGGGGGGGTAAATCTCAAAAATATGTTTGCATATGTTCCACATCTCCCTATTAACTCATCAAAATTTCATGAAAATAGTTTAAACCGTTTTCAGTAGGTCACACTTCAAAAGACTCACCCTGTATAAAATGAGTTAGGACTGGTTTTACGTCTAAAACCACACATCTTTTAACTTCCGCATATCACACACTTTTTAAAATGTCAATAAAATTTATTATGGGGGTTTTTAAAGGGACTAAAGATAAATTTAAGTCCCTGTAGTTAAATTACGACCCAATATATTTTTCAGGAAAAGTGATGCAACTTTACGCTCCGAAACAGCACGCCAACAGAAAAATCACATTTTCATGCAGCCGCAATTATTGATTTGGGGTTTTTTTACCATCGTTCTCATGTTCCAACAAGCCCCCACCCTGTCCGTAAGCTGCTAACCCCAGTAGTTGTCCCTACCCTGGCGCTTACCAATGTTTCGCGTGATTTACGACCAAAGACAAAAACCGCCGGCTCTTGCAGCAGCCAAAGTGCACAATATTACGCTTCTAATAACCAAGATATGGTATGTGCAGAGGTGGTCAAAAAGTGGTACATATAGCTAATTCACAGTATCAACGGCTCTTGATGAACTTTTTTAGGGAACTTGTACTTAGACTGTGAATTAGATATCCACGGGTGTATATAACCGGGAAGGATACACTGTATGTATACAAATAGAATTTTTTTTACTAAACATTTGGGTTAAATTGATTTTTTCTTAATTTTAAAGACCACTGACTTACCGGTAGTCTATAATTTCGTTTCAGTAATTACTGTACAGACCGCCCAATCGGCCTCCCGAGGGGCCCAAAAGGTAGGCGCTGTCAGTATTGTCACACACTGAAAATGTCGTGTTTCTAGACCCTGTATTAAGAAAGATATCATGCTCCTTCAGACTGATGATCGATAATAGACTATCCCTCGTATCCGTATCGCTACATACATACAAACAGCCACACAGAGAAATACAAATATATGAGAATTGCTTGAAATCCGACTCAATTAAATTTATCTTCGTACGGTAACCGAGTTTGATGGTGATTTGATTTCTCGACACAAAAAAGTTGTTTCCTTCTCATTTCGATCGTCACATTCGTCACCTCGCTCGTTTCAATCAGGTAAGCCGTTCGCGAATTATAAACTGTCAACTTTACACTGTCAACTTTACACCGTCACCGTTGCTCGACAGTTATTGGAATCGAAACTAGTTTAAAACTGAAACGAAAAATAAACGATTTAAATCATTGGGAGGTACTCTTAGATGTTTAGCGCATATAATAAACCCAGAGTCACTAAATTAAATAGTTTTGTTGAAAAAAAAAACAGTTTTTACCCCATAAATACGCTCCTGGATGACCCATTCGAGAGTTATTTTAAAGCCTGATTACCCCCCTATAAGATAGCGTTGAAAAATTGAGAAAAAATTATATGGGAAAAATACAGTGATTCAATGTACCGATGTAGAGGGAAAAAAGTCAAAAAAATCCAAATTTAATCGCCGATTTCTCCCTTCCTATAAAGAATGATGAAACTAAAAAATATGTATACCGCGTAGTTCAACGAGCTTTTTCGGACGAGGTATATCAGATTTTAATTTGAATCCATTTTGACTCCGAAAAAAATTAAAAACCGTGAAAAATTTGAGTCAAAAATCTAAATATCCAGTTTTTCTCAAATAAATCCATTTTCCAGCCGTTTTAGGTATAGGTAAATGTATTGGGGGGGGGGGGGGGGGGGGGGAATTGTCATTCATATTATATTGTCATAATAAATTCATACTCTTCTCAAATTTTTCTACATTCTATTTCATTATTTATTATAATTTTGGAAACCATTCTATACGCTGTAATTGCATAGACCAGTTTATACTTCTATAAGCAGTTCTTGACAATTTCATATAAATAGCAGGTTACCACATCTTTATCGGTACAACGGATTCGTCGGTACCAATGGTGCCATTTCGCCCCGATGGATCCGTTGTACCGATACATACAACTGTGGTATCAGTGTCATTTGCCACTGACGCCACAGTGTCTATCCCAAAGCCCTGTGAGAACCTAGCCCTACAATCTATAATCTTGTACGCAAATATGTAGGTTGAGTACTATTATTAGTATGTAGGTTAATGGTAAAAAATAATCAGATAAAAATCCGAAATAATACAATGCAGTCTAAATAAAAACCAACACACTCCACAGTTTAAAAAAACAAATACTTTTGTAATGTTTATTTTTAATTTAACTTAGTATTTGTCATCGCTAGACTCATAAAGAACCACAATAATGAAATTCCTGAAATTCTTATGTTAATTACTGTTTACAGACCAAAAAAATTTTATATGCAGCCCTCTGCAACCGCCATTTTAGTCGTAGTACGTCACCGCCGAGAAATAAGTTAAATTTTGCTAATGAACATAGGAACTTTTATTTTTAAATTATTCTTAGAAGTTGTAACTAATCCATATTTTACTTTATCTTATTAAGTTCATCTAAACAAATGGTAAAAAAGGCTTACAAAAATAGGCATGTTCCATAGCATCCCT